>BDUI01001691.1:138338-149278 GCA_002335545.1 Apodemus speciosus | reverse complement strand
ACTCCAGCACCCACATCTGGCAGCTCACTGTACTCCAGCACCCACATCTGGCAGCTCACTGTACTCCAGCACCCACATTTGGCAGCTCACTGTCACTCCAGCACCCACATCTGGCAGCTCACTGTACTCCAGTCCCAGAGCATCCAATGCCCTCTTCTGACCTCTGCATGCATATGGTTCACACATGTACACCCAGGCACACCCACATACACATAATCAAACCCAAGGCTTCATACATACGAGGCATGCACTTTCAGGAGTTAGACCATCCCCCCCCCCCAGTGAGTAAAAGACTTAAAAAAACAAAACAAACAAACAAACAAACAAACAAAAAAGTCCAAACTCTGAAGTGATTGAGAGTGAAATCTTCCAGAAATAAGTGAATTTCTTGCCAGGGGGTCACCAAGTGCAAATGTTAAATAATTCCTACAGCACACCAGATGTCACTGCTCAACACCGGGCCACTGGGATTGTCCTGTGACTGAACACAGCCACTGTGCACTCATATCTGAAAATAGAGTTGTGGGCACTGGCTTGCACTGATGTTTTATCTTTCAGCAAACAGGGTTGAGGATAGAACCCTAACACACTACACCAGCTGACTGCCACTGAGTCCTAGGCCCTGCCCTTGTTCTTTTTAGACATGATCAGCCCATGTCACCTACATTGGCCTGGAACTGTCATTCTCCTGCCTGAGTCCTAGAGTGCAAGTATGTGCAGTATTTTAATATTGGCTTTAAATTCTCAGTATGTGTATTTTTAGGGTGGGAGTGTGTGTGTATGTGTGTGTGTGTGTACACACACATCTTTGTTTTTCTTTAGAGTACAGTTTATGAATATAATTCTCTAATACATCTCTGCACTTAGTGGGCATCAAATGACCCCTCTTTGGATTGATACTTAATTATGGCTGCTGTATAACATGTGTTCTCTGTTTTCTACTAAAGGATTACTAGAAGCTGGTACATTTGTAAATGTATTCATCTGTGGCATCCTTTTCTCTTTTTAATTTATTTTTACTTTTTAAGTGTGTGCGTGTGTGTGTGTGTGTGTGTNAAGTGTGTGCGTGTGTGTGTGTGTGTGTGTGTGTGTGTGTGTGTGTATGTGTGTGTCTGTGTGCATGTGCATGCACATGTGCGCACTGGTCCCTTTGGAGAGGTCAAGGTGTTGTATTCCCTTTGTAGCTGGAGTCACAGGTGGTCGTGAACCACCCACTATGGGTTCTGGTGATGGAATTCTCTGAGAGAGTAGCACCTGCTTCTTTACCCAAGGCCCAACCTGTGACATTTTGAAATCGATTCAAACAGGAAACTTCTAACAGAGGTGCTGTCTGTGTAGAGAAACCAAGAGCCCTCACCCTGGGGGGGGGGGGCGGAAGCCCCCTGTGCTTGGCTTTCACCAAAAAGGAAAGCTGGCTTGTCCTCACAATTCTCCTTAAGTCCCCTTTCCCTGGGGAGATCTGAGGTAGCTGGCCAAGGTCACTCTGCCTTCTCAGACTTTCTCAGAGGTATAACCATGCCAGGCTCCTCTTTATCCCAAGTCCCTGGCTTCATTTCTCTCCTCATTCTTAGTGATTTCATCCTTCTGATCTTGAATGAATGGACAGGGAGAGGAAAGTGTACATGGAGGCGGAGACCACGCCGGGCTGTGTGTGCCACTTGCTGCTACTGTATTCCACACGATGGGAGAAGAGGAACGAAACCAGTTCCAAGTGGCGGTCATGGTATACCTCACGCCCTCTYGCCCCTCGGATGGATCAGGAAGGTCAATCCTGATGGAACTCRTGGTGTCCGATATGTCCTCTATACCTCCACTCACATTCCGGTTCACGAGGGAAGACCAAGTCTGGCTGGCAGTGGTGGCATCTGCACGCCCACTTACTTACCCATCCACACGCTCACGTTCATGAACAAAGCCTGGATGGCAGCTGGTGCAGTGCACAGCTGCTTGCATTTAGATGCGGTGTCACGGTCATCGGAGCCCCCACGTCCTCTCACGTTCTGCTAGCACTTTTCCTCTGCGCAGTCTCTCCCACTCTCTCCTACTCTGTTCACTTCTATGGATCATACACACCAGGCCCTTCATGGCCAAGCCCCGGGTTCCCCTGGCTTACCCTCCACTGGCTTACCCTCCACTGCAGACCTGCAGARCAGAGGCCAGCCCACGGCAGTCTGTCTGCTCAGCAAAGAGGGACAGCTCTGAGAATGCCCTGTGAGGCTGATCACACAGACAGGCCCGGAGTAGAGAGTATGAGATCTAACAGGCAGAAAGCAGCTTGTAAGGCAGGACTGGAAGACAGCAGGCCGCCGGGCCCAACGGCCCTCGGGACAAATCCCAGCAGATCAGATCCCTGCCAAGGCCACTGAGCCAAGTCCTGAGCTCATTTGAATGGCTTCTGTCCCAAACCTGAGTCACCGGGGTTCCCATGGACTTCAACGGCCACACTGTATGCATTTCCAAAAACAAACTGCTTGATGCTGTCATGGAAAACCTGGATCTTCGCATTCTACAGTTTCAGTATGGATTACATCCAGGTCACAACCTACGGAAGACAGCTGGCGCAAGCTAGCCCTGCTGGCCCGCTACCCAGCTTTTGTAATGAGTCCCAGAGGACTCGGAACCCATGTGTGCTGCTGGCTTTGCCAAGTCCCAGACACGTTCTCCTCTGGTGCACGCCAGTCTGAAGTTTCTGCGGCTGGGGGGAGTCTGAGCAGCCACCTGCAGTCAGACTCAAGTGTAGGAACTGCCTCCCGGAAGGGAAAGTGTAAGGACGTGTGTGTTCAGGGGAGAGGAAGAATCTCTGYTCTTTTCTGCTTCTTAGAACTGTGAGAGAAGACGGAACAGTCCAAGGCCTCAGGGCAGCTCTGCACCTGCGCCCTTCAGCCTCACCCAAGGCAGGCAATCGGGTACCAGAGAGCAGCAGCATGCAGAAAATGTGGGATTTGAAGATAATATGGCCAATGACAAGGGCCAATTAAAAGGTATCCTGTTCCTTAGAACACAAAAATTCTTGGAAACACAACATTCTAAAGTTTGGCTAGAAAGCAGCAACATTTTCATCATCACCACAGCGCTACCACCTTCTGAGGTAAGGCCTAGCTCCAGTGATGGCTAGAGGTGACTGCTGAACACCACCATGGCTTCTGCGTAAAGGCAGGGATGTCCAGCTTCCTGGCTGACAATAGGTCAGGCCTTGAAACAAATCCTGCTATTTCAGTTTACTGTACTTGTTGTTTTTAAAGTTACAGGCAAGAAATTTCTACTGAGGTGACAGTATCTTTCACACGTAACTTTAACGCCGAAATACCAATATTTTATATGTTTTGTTTTGTGAGACGGTCTTGATACGTAGCCTAGGCTAGACTCNCAGAGGCCAGCCCACGGCAGTCTGTCTGCTCAGCAAAGAGGGACAGCTCTGAGAATGCCCTGTGAGGCTGATCACACAGACAGGCCCGGAGTAGAGAGTATGAGATCTAACAGGCAGAAAGCAGCTTGTAAGGCAGGACTGGAAGACAGCAGGCCGCCGGGCCCAACGGCCCTCGGGACAAATCCCAGCAGATCAGATCCCTGCCAAGGCCACTGAGCCAAGTCCTGAGCTCATTTGAATGGCTTCTGTCCCAAACCTGAGTCACCGGGGTTCCCATGGACTTCAACGGCCACACTGTATGCATTTCCAAAAACAAACTGCTTGATGCTGTCATGGAAAACCTGGATCTTCGCATTCTACAGTTTCAGTATGGATTACATCCAGGTCACAACCTACGGAAGACAGCTGGCGCAAGCTAGCCCTGCTGGCCCGCTACCCAGCTTTTGTAATGAGTCCCAGAGGACTCGGAACCCATGTGTGCTGCTGGCTTTGCCAAGTCCCAGACACGTTCTCCTCTGGTGCACGCCAGTCTGAAGTTTCTGCGGCTGGGGGGAGTCTGAGCAGCCACCTGCAGTCAGACTCAAGTGTAGGAACTGCCTCCCGGAAGGGAAAGTGTAAGGACGTGTGTGTTCAGGGGAGAGGAAGAATCTCTGYTCTTTTCTGCTTCTTAGAACTGTGAGAGAAGACGGAACAGTCCAAGGCCTCAGGGCAGCTCTGCACCTGCGCCCTTCAGCCTCACCCAAGGCAGGCAATCGGGTACCAGAGAGCAGCAGCATGCAGAAAATGTGGGATTTGAAGATAATATGGCCAATGACAAGGGCCAATTAAAAGGTATCCTGTTCCTTAGAACACAAAAATTCTTGGAAACACAACATTCTAAAGTTTGGCTAGAAAGCAGCAACATTTTCATCATCACCACAGCGCTACCACCTTCTGAGGTAAGGCCTAGCTCCAGTGATGGCTAGAGGTGACTGCTGAACACCACCATGGCTTCTGCGTAAAGGCAGGGATGTCCAGCTTCCTGGCTGACAATAGGTCAGGCCTTGAAACAAATCCTGCTATTTCAGTTTACTGTACTTGTTGTTTTTAAAGTTACAGGCAAGAAATTTCTACTGAGGTGACAGTATCTTTCACACGTAACTTTAACGCCGAAATACCAATATTTTATATGTTTTGTTTTGTGAGACGGTCTTGATACGTAGCCTAGGCTAGACTCRAACTTATGATCCTTCTGCCCCCCTCTCCCAAATGCTCAGGTTACATACTGTTCACAGTTTGTATTTCTATAAAAGCCTGTGGAATATTTTTTAAATTAGGTATGTCTCAGGAACATGCTTATGTCATCTCATAATTTTATATCCATTCAGTCACTTTTTAAAGTGTTATTTTGCCATGGAGCAAGAAATACTAACTACCCCAGTGTTAGTATTATACAGCTCTAGTAAGAACGTCCTTGCTTCACAGTAAGCGGACCACTAGGGGGCGTAATAGAGCAAAGCGTCAGGGCAGCCATTCATGTGGTGTTGGGAATGGGACAGCCTCTGGCAAAGAGAAGGCCAGTCACTATCTCCACACCGGTATGGCTACTTTTGTAGCCAAATATTCCAGGACCAGGCCTACAAGGGACTGAGTGTCTGGTGTGGCCCTCCATCCTAGGAGAAGGAACTTAGTAACCTTTCTAGCAGACATGGGAACACGGGAAGAATAACTTCCCGATGTTTATCATCACCTCACTATGGTGTGCTGTGAGCCCTGCTGCGGACAAAGCAGCCAGCTTTTTCTGTGTTTCAGAGCTTCACCTTACACCCATAGCCTCCAGAGAGAAGACTGCAGCCAGGAGGACCGACTGCGGCCAGGAGGACCGACTGCAGCCAGGAGGACCGACTGCGGCCAGGAGGACCGACTGTGGCCAGGAGGACCATCTGCCGTCTGCCAATTGAAAACTGTGAGTAACTTCAGAATTTCTGAAATGTGCCCAAGCCACAGGGATGAACAGAAAACTCAAATTTACACAAACTTCTTTAGGAAGATCAGGCTTTTGTAACTATCCGCCCTAGCAGGCTGCCCATGAGGTATATACATCCTCCTTAGCTCTTCTCAGACAATCTATGAAGAGAGAGAAGTCAGAAAAATTCACAGTCAAGGATGCAATATTGAACTCTGCAAAAGACGATTGCTTGCCAGTTAGGAGACACGACAAACAAGAGTATAACAAGATTTGTTGGGCTAACATCCCCAGGGATAGAGTTTGCTGGATTGGTCCTTGTTAAAAAACCATACATGAGGCTGGATGTGATAGTCCAGTGCCTGTAATGCCAGCACCTAGAAGCAGAGGCAGGAGGATTCCCATGCTTCAAGGGAAGAAAAAGAAACCTAAAAACAAAAGAAGCCACATTGGAACAGTCTTTAAGACCAAAAGATAAAGGATGTTGTTACTTTGTATCCAAAGACTACAAAAGGTACTGAAGCCTAGACTTCCTGCTGCCCCTCCCTGAAAACGGCCACTGTTTTGTGTTTGCCAGAAGGTAGGTATTTCTGTGAACTTCTCAGGGGAAGACGAGCTCCTAGAAAGACACACCAGGAGTCTCTTGCAGGCCAGCTTAAAAAACCCCACAAGCAAGGCATGAAACCACGGAGGGTCAACTGGTCCTGGCTGGAAAGTTAAACCCTTCTTTCGGGCTAACCAGAGGCCTTCAAGAGGATTAATTACTGAATCCTGGGTGCAGGTTGTGTGTTTAGTTTGACTTTTTAAAACACTTTGGTAACACTTGACAAATGTTTTAAGATCAGATAACCCGAGGCAGTATGTCAGAGAAGAAAGTTGACAACAACAACAACAACAACAACCCAATCCCTCTGCCTTTAAGGATTCTGGCAGGTGAGACACCAAGGATACAGGCTTCAGATTTCACAAGTGAATCTAAAGGACCAAGAGCCGCACAGAATTAGAAGCCTAAGATGAAAACACACACAGAGGTGACGTCACATTCCAGGCTCCCACTTTGCATAGAGAGGTGGCTTGGCACCCTGTCCCAAAGTGAACCTGCTAGGATGGAAGCCTGCTCTAGCAGATTCTGTGAGTGTCTCTATCTCCCTGGCCACTCCTGGAGCAGCTGATCCTCTCAGATTAATGAGTGCCCCCAAAAAATAGTCACAAGGAGAACCACCCCAGGGGGGCAGCTCAGGCTGCAGGGCAGGGTGTGTGACCTCTCTCAGCTACCCCATCCTCAGTCACTGCATACAATGCCCCCTAAGGTTTGAGGAACAGAAAAAATAAAAGGTTATCTTATCAGCGGTTGGAGAAAAGCCCTGTCATTTGATCTGTTTATTTGGAAGCAGCCCCGCTTGAGCTCACGACTGCTGTGAGGCGGAGCTGCTCTGTGGCTTCCCACCACCAGATCTGAGGCTCAGCTAGCTGCTCTCCACTGAGGAAGGGCTCAGGCCCTGCTTATGCAGTGCTGAGAGGGAATCACCTGGTCTCTTCACAGGGCTGTGGTAGATTGCTGCTCCTCCCACTGTAGCTCAAACTAACGGTACCCTGTTTAAAATAGGAATGCTCCCCGCGCCCATTCTGCCTCTGGGGGATGTGTTCTAGCTCAACTGCACAGAGGCAGTCTCTTCAGCCTGTGCTAACTGCTGTTGTCTTGGGCCAGAGTCTACCTTTCAACCCTTTGGGGGAGCTTAGGTAGTGCCAGGGTCCACAGACCTTCCCTCCAGGATCGTTGTCAAGAACTCAAGACTTTCCACCCATTTCCAACAAACTCATTAGTGAGAAATACCCAAAGTGGAAGCTAGTTTAGCTTGTATCTTCTGATCTGAGGGCACAGAACATTCTTCTGTCAGGCTCCAGGAGACAACATGAGTGGAGCTTTATTAAACAAAGCGCAGCTGATGCTAATCCCTTCCCGGGAGGGAGGCTGGAGTCCTCCCAGCACAAAGCTGAACTCACCGGGGTGGGAGGGCACCCTCTCAGCCTCTGACTAAACTCCAAGGTAATGTCTTTCCGTGTTAGCAGAGTTCTTGCTGCAGTTAGAACCAGCTCTGACCAAACCCCTCAGATATGCCCTCACCACACGCGCGCATGGGTGCTTGGTTGAAAGCACAGTTTTAAGTAATGAGAAAGGCAAAAAGTAAAACAGTTACAACTCAGACCCAGGGAAACCGAGCAAGGAAGAGTGGCTCGCAATGCCAGATCGCAAGCCTTGGGTCTTACTGTTGAGACAGTGCGGCTGGAGGAAAGAGATCTTGGCAGCCCTCTTCAACAGATGCAAGCAGTAAGTGCCAGGAGTCCCAAGCCCTGGCTCCCCCGCTTACCCCAACACTCACCTGCGATTCCCTGCAGGAGCCCGCAGACGTTGAAGATGCTTTTCCTCATGATGCTTTGCACGCACATGGTGAAGACGGACACCAGGGCCACTACGCAGAGAATGAAGATCCCCATGGCCAGGAAAATAGCGGTAGCCTTCCAGAAGCCGCTGGCTATCTCCCCGAAGCTCTTGGCGTAGGTCCCGCACAGTGTGTCCCGAGGGACTTGCTGCATGGCAGGGGTGCGGAGGCAGAGGATGCCCAGGTAGTGGGGCTCCGAGTCCATGCCAGCCTGCTCGTCGCCGTCGCCGCTGAGGGTCTTGGCTTTCCCGATCAGCCAGTCGGCGCTCATGAAGGCAACGAGCTCAGCAAAGGCCACCACGATACTCAGGAGGGTCCAGAGCATCGAGCGGCAGGTGACAATGACATGACACATATTGATGTTCACGGTGGGAAAGCGAGGTTGGAGTCCACGGGGTCAATCCAGAAAGACAGCTGTGAGTTGCGAGGAGGTCCGGGAAGGAAGGCTCGGCGAGGGTCGCTCAGTCTGGTCCGAGGCGGCAGAAGCAGGGAGGTCTGGATCCCGGGCTGACGGCATTCAGACGGAGCGCTGAGTCCCAGCGGCCGGCAGCCTCACCTATGTCCAGAGAGGAGGAGGGTGAGCGGCTGGCCAGGCCCCGCCCCGCCCCGCGCCACCCCCACCCGGGACGCCCGCCACCTTCCCGCGCTCAGCTCGCAGCCAGGCGGCCCGAGGCTCTTTCTAGATGGCCATTGTTCCTTTTTTTTTTTTTTTTTTTTTTTTTTTTTTTTTGCGGCAACACTGAGTGGCGCGCGGTGGGGAAACTTATCAGGCTCCCACCAGCCCTCTACTGGGACACCCTGGACACTGCCCCAGCAGCCAACCGTTACGGAGAGATGCAGGCAGGGCAGGCAGGGCAGGGCAGGCAGGGAACTTTGTCAACGCCCTGACTGCCCCTTGGAGAGTTTGCGAGGCAGTGGCCACTGCTGTGCTCGCACATAACGCCAAGTTCTCTAAAACACCGACAGTTTTGGCTATTTAACAGGAGAGAGTAAAAAAAAAAAAAACCTTCAACTGCCTGGAAATCAAATTACCAGCAAAGTATTTGGTTCCTAGGTTGAGTGAGGATGTACGGGGGTTGGGGGGGGGGGGAGAATGATCCCGGAGAAAGAATAAACAAGACATTGCTGCCCAAACTCATTTCCCATGCGCTCCTCACATTATTTTAGAGAAGTTCATTTTTGTGAGCTAAAACTTTTTAAAAAAGCTTTAAGGAGATCACGACTTGAGAAAATTATTCAAAATGGTACACTGAGGAGCATTAACTAGGTGTCATTACAACTGGGTCCACTTGTTGACAACAGAAAGCTGTCCTTGRATGCATYTCTTGGATTGTCCCGATTGCTCTCATGCCCCTTGGCCTGAGCCTTCATTCACCCCAGGTCTGGGACTCAACACACTCATTGTTTCTGAGTTCACAGAGAGCTCATTCTGCTCCTGAGGACACATGACTTCATTGCCAGAGGACTCTGCCCCAGTGKCTCAACCCTCCTTCGGAGCCCGAACCCTCCCTCCTTCAGGGGCTGGCACTGCGGCTCTGCAGCCCCAGCTCCGCGTCCCCTCTCCAAGGTCAGGCAGAGCCGTGCAGCTCMTWTCCGACAGCTGGGCATATGGCCCTGCTCTGAATGGCTCCATCTCATTAACCGAGGTCATGTCAACTCTCCATGAGAACTACAAAGAGCCCCTTGAAAGGCTGGGCTTGGGTGAGGCAGGCCAGCTGAGGAAGAGGGAGGAAAACGCGGAACTAGCAAAGTCCACTGTCAACGCTTAAAATGGTGACTGGTGACCAAACACCAGCACTCTGCCTGCTGCCTGACAGGGCAGTGAGCGGTGACTGGACTCCTCTCACATGTATTTAAATTGCATCACAATAGTCACGTGGGATGCGATTACTAACGCCACACAGGTGTAAGCTGCCAGGCTGCGTGGCCCTTGGTTAAGGGAGGAGATCATGTGTTCGGATTCCCTCGGATCTGGGTTCTGGAGCCGGGCAAGTCCGCCATGGCCCGGATAAATAACTTCTCAGTGTGTCTTCAGCTACGACCTACGAGGAGACTGCAAGGCTGCCCTTCCCTCACCAGACACTTGTAAGAGATAAGCCCGAGCCTGCTAAAGCAGCACCCTGTGCAGCGCTGGGTCCAGCAGGTAGAGTCTTGTGCCTAAGCCTGCCTGATGGGCTTCTTGAGAAGTATGTGGACCTCGTGTCATACTTCTGCACCGTGGAAACTAGACTTCCAAATCCAGCTGGACAGAAAAAGATTAACGCTGAGCACAAACACAGGTGTCACTCCCAAGCACTTTATAACCAAAGACTGCAGAACAGAAAAGCCTACAAACTGTTCACAGGGATTGTTTACAATGTAACCGATCCTGCTGGATGAGACCTGGAAAGGGGGCAGGAGGGCTCCCCGAGGAGGGGGTACCTGCCCAGTCTGTTGTAAGTGGAGAGACCACTGGAGAGCCCTCCCCCAGCTGATTCAAAAACCAACGTGCTGTTACTTCCCGGCCCATCGACACCCTTGTCCCTCTTCTATTTAAAGTGACTTTTTCASACTCTTATCTATTTGTCCCCTTGCTGATCTGCAGGGCTCTGTCATGATCTCTCTCAGGGGCAATGCAGAGTGTCTGTAGGCTGAGCTCTGGGTGAGGAGTATGATGAGGTTGTGGTCTCTGAAGAGAAAGAGAGGCTGTGAGAAACCTCAGGCCTTGGGGTTGAGAAATGGTCCGTGCCACGGGCAAGGCCAGGTAATTTGGGGATCCACATGCTCGGATTTACAAAGTAAAGCACTTTCCCCCTCTAAACCAAGTCCCATGACCGTAACGGAATGGCTGAGCTGAAACCGCCAGTATTGTGAACCAGGAGATAAGGTGCCCGGGTCCCCAGCTAGTTTCCTTCTGCTACCTCAGGGGACTGTCCTGTTATTCTAGGCTGACTAACCAACAAGGCAGCTTCCCCAGATGGGAGCAAAGTCAGGGGACAAGGGAAAATCTGGGAACACAGCAGGGGACTTGACTAGGCTGTGTGTTCTAAGAAGTGTCCCCATTTGGCAAAAGGCACTGAAAGGCAGGCACCTGCTGAGACAACTTCACAGTGTCAGAGGGGAAATAGATCTTCATTATTGATCTCTGTTAACCTCAGGCCCCAGGCCCTGTGCTCCTCAGCAGGGGCGCTCTCCTCTGTTAACCGCC
>BDUI01001691.1:53763-65961 GCA_002335545.1 Apodemus speciosus | reverse complement strand
AGCCACTGCAGGCTGGAGAGTAGTTCAGCCAAAGTCATACAGCAAAGAAGCAGTTCAGCTCACTCTCGTGCTGAGACCTGGCGGTCGGAGGCCATGAAACCTCAGGGCCTAACAAGGAAGGAAAAACAAGGCCATGCTCTACCTTTTAAAAAGACTTGGGAATGAAGAACAGCATAAGTCCTGTAGTTCAGGGTTCTTGGGTTTAAGCAACAMATTTTCCACTTTGCTGTGTGAATATAATCACATGACCCTACCTAGCTCAGCTCCCAGGTCCCAGAGTGGGTCAACAACTCCCCTTTTCACACTCTCTTCCCTTGGGCAGGCTATTTTTGTCTTGTCTAACATGGGGGTGGTCGCTGGGCCACCTCACTGGGCAGCTCTAACGTGTGATTTCACAGTGTCACAGAAGTCTACACACGCTGAAGATGGCTGCTACTTGATGCTATCCCACTAGACTTCCGAGCTCTCTCGCCTTCAGAGGGCTGTTATCTAGACGGGATTTCCAGAAGCACAGACAGTAAGGAATGCTCAGGCCAAGGAGGACACAGTCACACAGAGCTCACTCTTCTCCCCTCTGTCCCTTCCTCTGTCCTCCGTTGCAGTTGTCATTAAGTGTCACCGACTCATAACTGTGTCTGTGACGACACGGCCAAGTGTCCTACCGGTGCTTCTGTAGCAGGCTGGAACACCGCCCTATTTGGCCGCATAGCATCAGCATTAGAAACTTTCGTGTTTTATGGGGTGATCTCCCCCACTATTCAACTCAGGGTCTTCTGCTTACTCACCTGGCATACATCGTGCTTCCTGAAGAAAGCTCTGGAAAAAGGCATCTCAAGACAACAGGAACAAGATCGTTCTTTCTCTACATACTAACACTTAGAATATTCTTTTAAATTCTTTTTTGCTGCCGAATGGCTTTTAAAGTCAATCAGCTCACTTCTATGTGTTGGGGAGAAACYTACCAGCTGTCACKTCAGTAACAAGCAACTCTGGATGGTCTCAACCCACTCCGTTCAACCTTGACCTTCCTTATTAGCAGTCAAAGTATTTCTAATAGTCATCTAAAGTTCTTGACATAGGAATTTTAAGAAGCACATATAAAACAAGCCTGAAAACCTTGAACTTTGTGAGCAATGTGCCAAATTAAAATAAATGGTCTTCTTCACAGTCAGTTAAAGTTGTTCCCAAAGACTTGCTCTCTTTCTTCTGCTGGCATGGTGGTCCCTGCTGACAAGGAAGCCGATCAAACCCTTCTTAGTAAATAGGCCACACGATGCCACCAAGCCATTAGGAAAGAATTCCATCATGTTAAAGGGCCTGTAGGCCAAGATTAAATGAAACAATAGAACATTAGCCACAGAAAAGACCAATACCTGGAAATATTGACTTCTGTCTGTGTGTTCCTTATCTCTGGTACCAAATGAGATCCACTCAGGYCCTCATGAGTTAAAAATGTCTCTTGCCCACAGGTAAGCTACTGCAGGTGACTGTAAGTATTTAACTCCACACTGTTCTGGAACCTTTGGGGATTTCATTGATTCCTCGGACAGCTGTTTGCCAAGGGCATACTCACAGGCACCCCCAGCTGAGGAACCACATCATCCCAGGAGGCCGCTGGGCAGTACTCTAGTTGGTGTCTCATCTTGCTCACACTCTAAAACTGTGGTGTTTCCAATGTCCAAGGAGCCAACTAGTGCTGGAGGAAAGTCTCTGGCATTCCATCCCAGGGGCCACGACGGAACCCACTAACTTCCTCCCAGGCATGACCTCTGTGGCCCTCCTCTAAAGGTGAGTCACAGGCAAGTAAGTACACCTTGGCCACCTCATGCTTCCCCTGGTGCTTCTAGAATCTCAGGAGGAACTGTGAGGACAAACCCCAGCTCCAAAGGGCCCAGAAAACAGACACCTCAATATGTTTCCAACTTCTGAGAAGCCCTCAGAAGTGAGCTATGTGGCCCTGGGCTAGATCTGCCCTTCTGACCAGAGTTCCTCTAGCAACGTGACTAACATCCTTGTGTCCATCCCACACTAACAAAGTTTAGCAGAAACCATTTTTTTTTCCAAAGGATTCCTAATCAGTGTAAACATAAAAGTCAAAGGGAAAAAGTTTGAGTGCCAACCCGGCCACGYCCGAGTTAACGACCCTGGGCAGGTAATGCTRTTCTGTGCTCACCTGAGCTATCTTTTCCAGTCTCCAGCCACCTCCCGCCTTTCCTCCTGAGGATCAAAGGTCCTGGGATTCGTCCAGAGATGAAGGCCTGTAGAGATCAGAGGTACTATGGCTGATGTCCCTAGTATAGTTAAAGAGCTGTGGAGCCAGGTGGACAGGACTAACAAAAACTCTGTAGCTGCTACAGCTTCAGAGCTCCTGACTATCAAGTGAGCATGAAATACTAACTCAGTTTGTGTGAGCGACCAAAAGGCAAGAAAGCACTTAACGCCAGCACTATTAACAGATGGCGCCTTCTCRCCATCCASGACTAACCCTGTCTTCCTGTTTGATCAAGCATTTTTCAAAATGTGCATCCTTGCCTTTCCTCCTTTCAAGCCATTCACCTTTGGAAGGTGGGTTGGATAAATGCGATTACATATCTCACTCATTCCTGTCAGCCACTCGTGGAAGATCTTATTATCTTTTTTATGTAATTGTTCTGGAAGGTCAAGTGGTTGTTAGGTGGCCGCCAGAACTCAAAGTCAGTCCGAGTGATTCAGATATGCCTTTCCGCCAAGCCCAGGTCCTAGTTAGAAAGCGGGGGTGTTAGGGATTCATTCCAAAGTTAGAAAGTCAACTAGCATTTGGGCGTATGGATCCAAAACAGACACAGACCGAATCAATCCTGGCTCAGCTCAGATGGCACCCAACTCTTGACCTCTTTGCCCTGCCCCTTCCCTGCCTGGTGTGAACAGATGAGCAGACTCCTCTCCATTGCCAACCCTGCAGGCTCTGAGCAGCTCTGGCCTGTTTCTACCAACACACCATGTGCTGTGCCCCCAGCAGGATAGCYGCTGGTATACCATTCCTGTTGCCTGGGGTTGTGGGGGGCTCATCTGCYGATTACTACAAGTTAAAGGGACCCAGAATTCCATCAGGGTACTGAAGAGTGTTGCTTCAGAATATGACCTATAGCATAGGCAAGAGCACATCTTAGAAAAAGTGTTTCATTAGTGGGTGTTGTTAGAAAGCTACTTAACTGAAATATACTGGTATCACAGTGAAACAACTTGTCATGTCCACTACAATGTGCTTTCGCATCATTATGCAAATGCACAGATTTCACCCACATGGCTTCGCTACAGCTCATTATGAGTCTCTCTGTGCCTTCTTTATCTTCCCCTAGTGCAGCAAGACCCAGCCAGTAACCAGAACGAGAAGGAAAAAGAAGGCAATACTTTGAAAGTTATAATGGAAGTGACATTTGGATCTTTGTGCTTCCTGCTTGCCAAATGCTCTAACAAAGTCTGTGAGCAGTGGCATCAAACAAACACACTGGCACATTTAGCCTTAGCAAAATGATGTAGAGCAACATAAAATCCTACCAGTGCTAAGAGACTTTGTGCAAGTGGATAATACAGGTTCTGCCTGTGTAACTACAGGCCAGACAGTTCCGACCAAGAGCCTCTGATGCTATTGAGCCACCATTGACCCTTTACATCTGATAAAATGAAGCAGTGCTCGTTGCCAACCTTGGGACCCTTGTAGAGGAAGAGGGTTATTTTTGTGAAATCTCAACAAGGCCTCTGCCTACAGAGAAAGAAACTCAGGAAATGAAGCATCCATGAATGGTACATTAGTTTGGAAAAGGAAGACACAGGTCACCCCTGAGACCAGTCTGTCTGTTCCCATGAGCAAACATCAAATGAGATCCAAAGAACAGGGGTGAGCAGTTGACCTCAAGTGCCCCGACATTTTCCCCTCTGCAGCTTTTGAAACCAGTTACAGTTTCTTTATCTTTATTAGGACATTTTCCTCATCAAACTAATGAGTCACCAGACTTACTAAGATGTTTACATTTGGGAATAAACTGTCTTTTAAGGTCCTAGTAGAGAGCACAACCACAGTTTGCCATTGCCTTTCTTTTTTGTGTTTTTGTTTTTGTTTTGTTTTTGTTTTCTTTTTCCAAGACAGGGTTTCTCTGTATAGCCCTGGCTGTCCTGAAACTCACTCTGTAGACCAGGCTGGCCTCGAACTCAGAAATCCACCTACCTCTGCCTCCCAGAGTGCTGGGATTACAGGCGTGGGCCACCACCGCCTGGCTCGCCATTGCCTTTCAATAAAATCATCTGCCAAGGCAGGGCAGGGCAGGGCAGTGTGGCTGGGGTTGAGATTCAACGTAGTAATGGATCCTAAGGCCAGGCAAAGCAAGTATTCGCAATTCTGTCTGCACCACAGTGCTTAACATTGCCACTGCTGCCCTCCTGGTCTTATGGAAGAATGGTTTCCTGGGGGTTATTAAACAAGATGTGCCTTTGAAATCATTAGGCTTGTTAAAAACCAAGTACTGTGCAAGGTAAGAAGCCAATGGAAGCCTTGTACCCAGGGACGTGGAGTGAAAGGAAACTGGTCCGTTGAGGCAGCATAGGCAGAGCAGTTAGAATGGAAGGCAGCAGGCACAGCCATTGCTTCTTCCGACAGTTCTGTTGGGCACACACAACTGGCATGAACTATGGCTGGTGGGTGGAGAGTTGACTCCTAAGTGAACCCAAGATGGAGAGCCCAAACAAGACAGCTGCGAAGGGCGCACCCGCACACACAGCATCTGGAAAGTATCTGAGGAGACATGCTTCTCTTCAGACCACTGCCATCTGGTGAACTTTTCCCAGTGGTCAAGCGGCCTTACTATTAAATTAGCCAGTAATGCAGTATTCTCTTCAACAAGCAACACCAATCTGCAGCTATAAGCCAAAACAGGGTATGGTAGGAGAATCCCTGTGGTGCGATTCTGGAAGAGTCTAGACAAGGCAAGGCATTCTGTAGCTACTACTCAAGTAGAGCAGACAAGACCTCCCTCAGAGACACAGAGGGAGGAAGTCCTACAGATCCATGCACAAGAGCTGCTAAAGAATCTCTCCCTCATGAAGACTCAGTGGCATGCCAAAAGTCAGTGCCAACCCAGGCTGGCCTCTTGTGTGATGTCTTCAGCTTAGAATAAACTGCGTAAAATCCCCACCTCTCGGGGGAAGCAGAACTCTTAAACCTCCCCTCTCTATCACAGACCACAAGATGGTGTACTCAGGAGCTCATTTTAAGCACTGTCTGCTTTCTTCACTTTTACTTTCATTGGCAATGAGTTCAAATGTTAGAATGCTGTGTTGAGTGTCACGTGTCATTTATCACTACTGAAAATAAAATAGTCCCAGTATTTGGTTGGCTGAGCCGGGAATTCAAAGCAAGACTGGGCTATGTAATGAGACAGGGAGAGAAAGAGGTTGAGGGAAGGAAGGAAGAGAAGAAGGGGAAGAGGAAGGGGAGGAGGGTGGGTGGGGAGGAGGGAAGAAGGACAGATGTCAGGTACTTTCCACACCTGGTTTTGCTAATTGTGGCTGCTGCCAGTGGCCTGTGAGCTTTGGTCCTTTGCTGTGTATTGTAATGCTAAATACTGGCCCCTAAGGTCTGGGTGCTCCAGGGACCAGGAGATCCTCCTGTACAGCAAATGATGCTATGTGACCTTGCTCCTTAATTTAAAATTATAGGTTGAATAAAGATTCCTACAGCCTGTAGCTGGGCAGAAGAGAGGTCACAGGGCTTGGAGTGAGAGAGAGAGAGAGAGAAAGAGAGAGAGAGAGAGAGAGAGAGAGAGAGAGAGAGAGAGAGAGACCATGAGGAAGAGGAGAAAGAGGGGGGGGAAGGAGGGAGGGAGAAAGGGAAGAGGGAAGGAGAGAGAGAGCGAGAGAGAGCGAGAGAGAGCGAGAGAGAGCGAGAGAGAGCGAGAGAGAGCGAGAGAGAGCGAGAGAGAGATCGAGAGCGAGAGCGAGAGAGCGAGAGAGCGAGAGAGCGAGAGAGAGATCGAGAGAGATCGAGAGAGAACGAGAGAGAGAGAGAGAGAGAGAGAGAGAGAGAGAGAGAGAGAGAGAGAGAGAGCTCTGGGTAGGTGGACTGGGAGCACATGGCCATGAGGACAGGCCTGTGGAGTAAGAGGAACAGGCGGGACACAGCAAGTTGTCTCGGGGTTACCCGGGAAAGTAGACAAATAGCATAGAATTGATTCTGCCCAGTTGATTCAAATGCTATTAAGGCTTATTATAAATATACGGGTTTTGCCTTTTACCTGGGAACTGAATGATCCAAGGTGGGGTAGAAATCCCTAATCTTAACCAGGACCATTGCCAGTTAGGAAGCAGCAGCATCACCCAACAGCCATGCTGAGCCCCTGCCAGGCTGACAGTCACATGGGCACTGATGGGTGTGTGTGTGTGTGTGTGTGTGTGTGTGTGTGTGTGTGTGTGCTGTTCCTTACAGCAAGTCCTTCTGAGGGGAGTACAGCGATTGTCAAGGAGCCTGAACTCACTTGCTGTCCTCGGCAATTAAAAAACAAACAAACAAACAACAACAAAACCACCAAACCAAACCAAATCAACTAACCAAAAAAAAAAACAAAAACAAAAACCTACTGTCTTGAAGTATGACAAGGAGCCTGCCCCAGAAGCATGATGGGTAAGAGCCAAGCCCCCCAAGATTCCTGGGCCTGTTTTTCTACCCATACTTTTAAGACTGAGCCTGAGGCATGAAAGGTACCAGCCATTTTCTTCAGATACTTTTAATGCACACAATCTAATGTTCGGGAATAAAAGTGCTTTTAAAACAATACTCTTCCAGGTCCTCAGACTTAGTCCATTTAACTGATAATGTACCAGAGTGCCCACACCAGTTCAGATGTGTAGATAACAGACAGTCTGGCATAGTAAGTTAATGTCTGAGTGAGCAGTGTTGTCGTTACGGCATGTGCAGTAGAGGTGAAGACACTCAGGGGAGGGTCGCCCTTCAGAAGCGAGAGGACCAGAGACGAACACACAAGTGTGTGTGGTCGAACTCAGGAGCTCCGTGCACAGCCCAGAGTAGAAGGGCTGGACCAGGCTTCACCCTTGCATACTGGAGATGGCTGTGTCCTGGTCCTTCCCTTTCCACAGGCATCTGGTTGGCCCAAGGAAGCAAGATAAGAGAGTGATCTCATTCCTATTGCTTTCCAAAAAAAGGTATACAAAAGCAGCAAATGCTTGCAAAGAGGTTTCTCATGAGCCATCTAATAACATGGCAGAGATAGGAACTCACTGCTGGGATGACCAGACATGAAAGGGTTAAATAAAATTGCCCAGCATTTCTGCACTAGTCAGCATGAGAGCCAGACTTGTCCTGCTCTTAGCAATCGTGCAACCCTACTTCTCTGAGAGAAAGGATATTTATGTATCACCAGACGTGTACAGGSCTATGGAGACCATTAGCACTTCAGAGAAGTTTAACTCTGCTCCGCTAAGGAGAGGCGGTCTATGGAGATATCTTTCAAGTCTTAAGTCAGGTTAAATTGGCCACTTAATAACTACAAGGCTATTAGATGAAGTATTAGTTTTTCATTGTATCGAGCACGCATGTGTGTGTGTGTGTGTGTGTGTGTGTGTGTGTGTGTGTGTGTACAGGAACAGATCTGTGCAAAATGCAACAAAACCCCTCCAGCCAGCCACATGCACATAAATAATCACTATTAATTCATCCAGGTATCTGGTGCGCAATCACCATCTAACAAATTAGTCAAACAACACAGTGATAGTGATAGGCTTAAACACAGCATTAGTTAGACAGTTCAGAGAGGCCCAGCCAGTCCTGAAGTCTTTCTCTTCACTGTTTGGGAAGGGATTCCATAATTTAAGTATTCTCCTGGGATATATAAGAACAAGACCCCCAAAAGACAAAAGGGAACATATTTACAAGTCAGTAGAATATTTCACCTAAAAATACAGTGCAAAAGTTAAAGACAATTAAAAAAAGCCTGACATTTACAAAAATCCGTTTGATTCTAGAAAGCCAAACATTCCAAAATTACTAAATCACATATAGAATGGACGGCCTCCAAAGAAAGAATATAAATTGCATGTCCCATCTCAACTGCAGAGAAAAGCCAGCTGATGAAGTCAGCCTGCCGGGCAGGGCCTAGCTCTGGGCTCTCTCCTTTCCCTCAGCATGGAGCTGGGTGGAAGGCCCTCCTGACCTCTCCCCCTCGCCAACCATTCTCTCAGACACCAGAGAACAAACTTTCTACCAGGTATCCTTTGACTTCACATTCAAAATATACAAATAATCAACAACGCCGTGTAAACATGGATGACGGACATTTTCCAGACGCATCTCAAACCAGGTTCTAAGGCAGGAGAAGAAAGGAAAAGCCATGAGTAGACAGCCAGCCTCTCGTCCAGACACTGGGATTCTCCTTCCTGGGAATGGACTATATTTTTACAACAGACTTTTCTATTTTCCTCACAGAAGGCTTCAACCACAACATGAACCAAGCATCTGAGGTAGTGAGTCACCTATTGGCTTGGTGCCCGAAGCACCAGGTCAAATGCAGTTGACACCACGTCAGCGCTTGAAGCAACTCTGACAGGATGAGTGGGCAGATTCCCGCCACTAGGAACCTGTTAGCCTCTGCCATCTTGGTGGAAGAGGTCCCTAAGACAGGCAACAAGACAAACACACATTCCTGCCTGCTCAGGAAGGTACCAGAGGAAATCTATGTCACTCTTTCTTTGATAGCCTCTCTTTGGAGGTAATGTTGGACAAGGAAAAGCCAAGAAGAAAGCCAAACTGTGAGCACTTTGGCAGAGAAGGGCCCGGGAGGAGGGTCTGAGGCAACAGTCGTGACGGTGAGCAACATTTATTTTATTTTTGGATTTAAAGTAAATGTGTTCCTGATTGTGTTAGACACACAAGTTGAAGCATTCTTTCATCAGCTAAAAACACGGAAAAAGCCAACTGCTGTGGCTGTTTCAAACTGAAGAAATGGATTATGGGAATTATAATAAATGACCAAATGACATCGGACCATATATCTCTCCTTCCAAAACACCATTACGRCTCCAGTTAAAAGCCAGACAGGAGTCATTTGAAATTGAATTTGGAATCTGCAGCTATAGATTACTTCTCAAGAACGATACAGAAGGCTCTGATTCTGAAAGATGGGACTTGTGGGGAAACATGAGCTCATCCAACACGGGCATCTGAGGAGGKTAAGAAGCCACTCACAAATGACATCAACCAAGTGGGACAAGGGAATCAGGTGGACCCTTCTTAGATAAACCTGGGATTCTCTTCATTCATTCCAACTCTAACTTCATGTAAAAGTGCCACATACCAGTCAAAACCTGTCCAAAGATCCCCACTCCCTTCCATAGCCCTGAACCTATGTAGCAGTTCAGCAGCTGAAAGAAGTTCTTAGAAAGCAAATGTGGGGTGGGGCCCAGCACCCCATTCTGATGCGGGGGAGGGGGGCATCGTCTGTAAGACCCAAGGCCCAGCAACTGAGTCCTTCCTCTTAACACAGCACTGACTGTTCTACTCTGCAAGTTGGTTGTCTTCTTGTTAAACTACAAGAATGACATGAGTCTAACCGTGGTCCTTGGCCTGTCACCTCATACGAAACGAATTTAAACATGTACAAGAATTTAATTCGTAACCATTAGCTAAATAAACCACAAATGAGTTTTCGACAAACCATAATTTGGGGAATAAGCTGCCACCCTGAGTTCTCAGCYGCTGTTTACATATGGCAGTCACCACAGAATTTGGGAAAGTCACAGATGATCCAGTGGCCACCCCAGAGATCAAAAGCTAAAAGGGCCTGAGGTGACAGCAGGCAGGCAGAATTAACCCTGACCCCAGTGCAGCCTGGCACTGCCCTGACAACCTTAGGATGCCATATCTCTTCCTGTTTCTTTCCCAGGAACTTGAGAATGCCAGTATGATATTAGATAAAAGTTGAAATCTTGTCTTTTTCTTTTTCCCTTTTTCTTCCAATTCCCAAACTCCACCCCGCCCCTCCCCCCGCCCCTCCCCCTCCAGGAAATTCAATATCTCTCTTATATAGCACAGAATCAAAAACCAAACAAAATACAACAATAAAGAGTAAAACCCAGACACAATGGATCCAACTGTGTTGTCAAGTGGAATGACTTCAAAGGTGTGCAGTGGGTCAGGGGAGGCAGGGGTAAGAAGCTTTGGAAAGAAGAAACCTCTAGAAACAATGTTTCTTCCTCCACCACCTCTCCTGTTCTAAAGCAGAGAGCAAAGGAGAAGTTGGGAGGGAGGGGGGCAGGGGCGTAAGCACCATGCATTCACTGGCCCTTTTACAAACGTGCATTATGGTGTGTGGACCGGAAGGGTTTTATGTAAACAGTAGCATGGGTCCTGAACGCTAGAGATAAGTGAAGGAATTAATYCCGTGGCTCTACGTTTCAGAGGTATCTGTATCACCAGACACCTACGTTCCACCCCCCCTCATCTCAAACACAATGAATCAACTTCCAGGATGCCCCGCTTACTAATGAGTTAGTTACTCACTAGAACTTGACAACCAAACAAGCTAAACAACGGAGCTCCCTTAAGGTAATCCTGACTTAGTTATACAAACAAGTATCCTCTGAGACCAGGGGTCCTATCCTATGTCATGTGCCCAGAGATTACAGTAACACACATGTGTATGTAGTCTCAGCTATTCAAGAAGCTGAGGTACGGGGATGACTGGACTCAGGAGTTTGGGACCAGCTTCTGCAACCTAATGAAATACCATCTCGAAAAGAAAATATAAGCCAGATAAAACTGTCATAAAAAGACTACCATGTCTCTTCATGGGCCCTGCCTGCAAGTTCAAAGATTAAAACAACAGCAAGCTCAGAGCTACCCAGGCCAGCCTCGGGACTTTGCCTGCTGGTGGCCCGGCACAGGAAATGACATATAAGACAAAAGTGGCCTCAATGGGCCATAACTGTCTGCATGTGTAACTACTTCAGCCATTAAAAAGTTTCCTGCCCTCTAAGATCCGCAGCTGTCCACTAATCATTGGTGATTTCGAGAGTTCTCTTTTGACAACTAGAAGAGACAAGCTGAAATCATTGTCTTGAGAGAAACTTTTGTCTGAAAGAAATCTTTCATGACACTAGAAATCATGAGCTGTGGCCTTTGCTCTCCACCTTTCTCGTAGATGAATAAGGTGCAAACTTATTCGGACTCTTCCAAGTGCCACCTCAGGGAGCCAGGGGTTAGGGAAAAGTTACTGGGTTGGGAAAGTTACTGGGAATGACTCAAGTTGACAGTGTGGTATCCGCTAAATTCCTAAACCATTTTTCCACCTTGAATCTTTTAAATACAGACAAAAAAAATCTCTCACACATTCTTGTTAAACGATCTAACTAGACGTCACTTGTAAGAACTCCGGTTGTCCTCCCAATGCACAGCTACAGCAAAGCTTTGGCAGAAGGGACAATCGCAAGCTCTCCATTTGAGGACGGGGCGGGGAATAATCTAGGTCAAAAGGTAATTCCTCCACTCCCTGATTTTCAGGCTTCAAAGAGGCACTCCTTCTCAAGGAGGCAAATAAGTACCCAATGCTCCCAATGCACCCACCCTGCCGCAGAGGTGCCTGGTGTAGGAGGCTAACTAACGCAGGCGCTGGCTGAGAAAACRCTTTCCACAATAGAACAAAAATAGCAGATGACCAGGCCAGGGTTTTATTTTGGCCTGTATCTGAACTCAAATTAACCATTTTTTTTTAAGCCAACTGAAACTCTGAAAACTCTGAAACTTTTACTAGAAAGTAAAAGGGATCACACCGCCCAACGCTGAGCCATTTGCTCTAAGCCTGCATCAGAGTGACCCTGGGGCCAAGAGGGCATGGGAGGGGAGAGAGATCAGCCRCKGGAAGCCTCAGAGAAGAAACTGTGAAAACACAATTAAGTAAAACAACCCCCACCATTTGGACYAGAGAGGAGAGGGGAAATGACGTGTCATGAAGAATGACTAAAACCTGGACCCCTGACTTCTCCGGGATGGTAAGGAGATAGAACAAACACCTTCCCTTCGGGAGGTGATCTGGCTTGTCTCGAGATGTACTGAGCTGAGCTGACTCCACCACATTCACAAAAATCACAGATGAGCAGGCAGGTCTCTGGGCAGATGGACCCTGCCCAGGGTAGGTTCTCTTTAACAATGTCAATTCA
>BDUI01001690.1:111434-121897 GCA_002335545.1 Apodemus speciosus | reverse complement strand
TCTTTCTAAGGCTATGAAGAATTGAATTGGAATTTTGATGGGGATAGCATTAGATCTGTAGATTGCTATTAGCAAGATGGCCATTTTTACTATATTAATCCTGACAATCCATGAGCATGGGAAATCTTTCCATCTTCTGAGGTCTTCTTCAGTTTCTTTCTTCAGAGACTTGAAGTTCTTATCATACAGATTTCACACTTGTTTGGTTAGAGTCACATTAAGATACTTTATATTGTTTGTGACTATTGAGAAGGGTATCATTTCCCTGAYTTCTTTCTCAGCCCATTTATCCTCTGAGTATAGGAAGGCTACTGATGTGTTTTACTTAATTTTATATCCRGCCACTTTGCTGAAGTTGTTTATCAGCTGTAGGAGTTCTCTGGTGGAGTTTGTGGGGTTGCTTAAATATACTATCATATCTGCAAATAGTGATAGTTTGAATTCTTCCTTTCGAATTTGCACTCCTTTGTCCTCTTTTTGTTGTCTAATTGCTCTTGTTTGAACTTTAAGTACTACATTAAATAGATACAGAGAGAGAGGTCAGCCTTGTCTAGTCTGAATTTAGTGGGATTGCTTCAAGTTTCTCTCCATTTAGCTTATTGTTGGATACTGGTTTGCTGTATATTGCTTTTACTATGTTTAGGTAAGGGCCTTGAATTCCKGATCTTTCCAAGACTTTTAACATGAAAGGATGCTGAATTTTGTCTTATACTTTTTCAGTATCTAATGAAATGACCATGAGTTTTTTCTCTTTGAGTTTGTTTATRTTGTGGATTACACTAATGAATTTCTGTGTATTGAACCATCCCCATATCCGTGGGGTGAAGCCTACTTGATCATGGTGAATGATTGTTTTGATGTGTTCTTGGATTCTGTTGGCAAGAATTTTATTGAATATTTTTGCATCAATATTCATAAGGGAAATTGATCTGAAGTTCTCTTTCTTTGTTGGATCTTTGTGTAGTTTTGGTATCAACTTAATTGTGGCTTAATAGAATGAGTTGGGTAGTGTGCCCTCTGTTTCTATTTTGTGGAATGGTTTGAAGAGAATTGGTGTTAGGTCTTCTTTGAAGGACTGATAGAATTCTGTAGTAAATCCATCTGGTCCTATGTTGTTTTTTTGATCGGGAGACTTCCAATGACTACTTCTATTTAGTGATTATGGGACTATTTAGATGGTCTATTTGATCCCGATTTACCTTTGGTATTTGGTATCTGTCTAGAAAATTGTCCATTTCATACAGGTTTTCCTGTTGTGTTGAGTATCGGCTTTCATAATAGGATTTGATGTTTTTTTTGGATTTCCTTAGTTTCTGTTGTTTGATCTCCCTTTTCATTTCTGATTTTGTAATTTAGATACTGTCTCTGTGCCCTCTGGTTAGTCTGGCTAAGGGTTTACCTATCTTGTTGATTTTCTCAAAGAACCAGCTCTTCGTCTTGTTGACTCTTCATACAGTTCTTTTTGTTTCTTCTTGTGATTTCAGCCCTGAGTTTGACGATCTACTCCTCTTGGCTGTATTAGCTTCTTTCTGTTCTAGCCTTTCAGGTGTGCTGTTAAGCTGSTCATGTATGCTCTCTCCAGTTTCTTTTTGGAGGCACTCAGAGCTATGAGTTTTCCTCTTAGCACTGCTTTCATTGTGTACCATAAGTTTTGGTATCTTGTACCTTCATTTTCATTAAATTGTAAAAAGTCTTTGATTTCTTTCCTTATTTCATCCTTGAGCAAGGTTTCATTGATTAAAGYATTGTTCAGCTTCCATGCGTATGTGAGCTTTCTGTTATTTTTGTTGCTATTGAAGAACAGCCTTAATCTTTATCTGATAGGAGGCATGGGATTATTTTGATCTTCTCATATCTGTTGAGGTCTGTTTCGTGACCAATTATATGGTCAGTTTTGGAGAAGGTACCATGAGGTGCTGAGAAGAAGATATATTCTTTTGATTTAGGATGAAATGTTCTATACATATCCATTAAATCCATTTATTACATAACTTTTTTTAGTTTCACTGTGTCTCTGTTTAGTTTCTATTTCCCTGATCTATCCATTGATGAGACTGGTGTGTTGAAGTCTCCCACTATTACTGTGTGTGGTGCAATGTGTACTTTGTGCTTTAGTAAAGCTTGTTTTATGAACATGGGTGCCCTTGCATTTGGAGCATAGGTGTTCAGAATTGAGAGTTCTTCTTGGTAGATATTTCCTTTGCTAAGTATGAAGTGTCTTTCTGAGTCTTTTTTCTTGAGTTTTGTTGATTTTATCCAATATTAGAATGACTACTTCAGCTTGTTTCCTGGGACCATTTAATTGGAAAATTGTTTTCCAGCCTTTTACTCTGAGGTAATGTTTGTCTTTGACACTGAGGTGCATTTCCTATATGCAGCAAAATGGTTTATCCTGTTTACATATCCAGTCTGTTACTCTATGTCTTTTTATTNGTAGGGCTGGATTTGTGGAAAATATTGTGTAAATTTGGTTTTATCATGGAATATCTTGGTTTCTCCATATATGGTGCTTGAGAGTTTTGCTGGGTATAGTAGTCTGGGCTGGTATTGTGTTCTCTTTGGGTCTGTATGAGATCTGCCCAGGATCTTCTAGCTTTCATGGTCTCTGGTAAGAAGTCTGGTATAATTCTGATAGGTCTGCTTTTATAAGTTAGTTGAACTTTTTTATYTTACTGCTTTTAATATTCTTTCTTTGTTTAGTGTGTTTGATGTTTTGATTATTATGTGCCTGGAGGAATTTCTGTTCTGGTCCAGTCTGTTTGGATTTCTGTAGGCTTSTTGTATGTTCATGGGCATTTCTTTCTTTAGGTTATGGAAGTTTTGTTCTATAATTTTGTTGAAGGTAAATACTGGCCCTTTAAGTTGTAAATCTTCACACTCTTCYATACCATAAAATCCTTAGGTTTGGTCTTCTCATTGTGTCCTGAATTTCATGGATGTTTTGGTTTACAAGCTTTTTGCATTTTGCATTATCTTTGACTGTTCAGTCAATGTTTTCTGTAGTATCTTCAGCAYCTGAGATTTCTTATATTCTGTTGTTGATGCTTGCATCTATGACTCCTGATTTCTTTCCAACATTTTCTATCTCCAGAGTTGTCTCCCTTTGTGATCTTTCTTGTTTCTCCTTCCATTATTAGATCCTGGATGGTTTTGTTCAGTGCCTTCACTTGTTTGTGTTCTCCTGTAATTCTTTAAGGGATCTTTATGTTTCCTCTTTAAGGGCTACTACCTGTTGACCCATGTACTCCTGTATTTCTTTAAGGGGGTTATTTATGTCCTACTTGATGTCCTCTACCAGCACCATGAGATGTGATTTTAAATCCAACTCTTGCTTTTCCATTGTGTTGGAGTATCCAGGACTTGCTGTGGTGGGAGAACTGGGATCTGATGTTTCCAAATAGCCTTGGTTTYTGTTAATAGGGTTATTGCACTTGCCTTTCACCATCTGGTTTTCTCTGGTGTTAGTTGGTCTTGCTATCTCTGGCTGCAGCATGCCCCTCCTGTGGTCTTGTAAGCCCGAGTCCCTACTCCTGGGAGAACAACTCTCTCACAGAAGGCTGTGGAGTTGCCTAGCTCCCTGGTGCAAATGGTGAACAAAAGGCTCCCATCCCAGTTGCTCTACTGATCATATGCCATTTGAACTCCTAGCTATTCCCCTCCAAAGAGATGTCAGAGAAGAAGTGGAGATCTCACCTCCAAACTCAAAAGTGGAGGCACTCCTGGGYGATCACTCTTTCCTGGCAGGCTGTTTACAGAAGGCTGTGGAGCTGCCTGGCTCCCTGGTGCAAATTGTGACCAGAAGGCTCCTGTCCCATCTGCTCCAATGATCATATGCCCTGTGCTATATTCATAGTCTTATTATATATTTCAATAAATATAACTTCATTTCTTTTCTTTCTATCGTTACTTGGCTTTGGTTATTCTTCTACTCACTCAGTCTCATGTATTGCTTCTAGTGTTGCTTTTTTTTTTTTAACAGATATGAGGTCTTTTAGTTTATTTAAATCCTGGGAAGCTTATTTTTCTTTTTTGAGCTATGGTAGCTTTTCTGGTTATGGTAGTGTTATGGTTTGTATGTGCTTGGGCCAGGGAGTGGCACTATTAGAAGGTCTGGCCCTGTTTGAGNTTATTTTTCTTTTTTGAGCTATGGTAGCTTTTCTGGTTATGGTAGTGTTATGGTTTGTATGTGCTTGGGCCAGGGAGTGGCACTATTAGAAGGTCTGGCCCTGTTTGAGYAGGTGTGTCACTGTGGGTGTGGGCTTTAAGACCCTCACCTAGCTGCCTAGAAGCCAGTCTTCCACTAGCAGCCTTCAGATGAAGATGTAAAACTCTCASCCTGCCTGGAYGCTTCCATGTTCCTGCCTTGATGATACTGGACTGAACCTCTGAACATTTAAGCCAGCCCCAATTAAATGTTGTCTTTTGTAAGACTTGCCTTAGTCATGGTGTCTGTTCACAGCAGTAAAACCCTAAGTAAGACAGGAAGTAAGGGTTTGTATACAGTCTTTCAAAACTTGAAGTATGTTATTCTGGACTCTTCTGCCTTTTATAATTTCTATTGAGAAATCACTTGTTATTCTCTTAAATTTTCCTGTAAATGTGACTTATTTTTCTTTATTTTAAATATTCTTTCTTTTTCCTTTCTGGTTCCATCTATTTTGGTATTTTTGCTTTTCATATCTGTATGGGTTTATGTTTCCTTAACTTGAGGAAGTTTTCTTCTGTGATGWTTTTGATAATCTATGTAGTTTATACCATTTGCCTGGCATTTTTGTCTTTCATCTCTGTCTATAATCAAGATTTCTCTGTTTGTGGTGTCCCAGAGTTCTTTCATTTAATTTTTCTTTTCACAATTTTGAGTGTCCCTACTTCTGTACTTTAGGTATTGATATTCTATATTCTCCCTTTTTTCTACTGAAAGGTGTTTTTCTGCATTTTAATTGAGTTATTGGGATTTTAAATTTAATTTTTATTTCAGAGAAAAAAATCGCCTCAGTTTGAATTCTCTTCAATATTTCTATCACAAATTATCTTCATCATTTCATTCAGCCACATATTTCTGTTTTCTTGGAGAAGATTCAGGCATCTGACCCCTCAGAGACTGAACTGTCCATCAAAGCACAAACATGGGCTGGACCTAGGCCCCCCTGTACATATGTAGTAGGTGTACAGCTTGGTCTTCATGCAGATTCCATAACAGTTTGAGTGGGGACTCTCCCTGAATCTGTTGCCTGCCTGGCTGCAGTTCCCATCTCCTCTTAATTTGGTCACCCATCTGGCCTTCATGGGACAGAATGTGCTGAGTACTGCAGTTACTTGATGTGCCGGGGAGGGGAGGAGGGAAGTATAGTGTGTAAGGGGATGAGGAGGGAAGAATAGGCGGAGGATCTGGGTGAGGGGATATTTGGAGGAGGGGAGCTGATATTAGGATGCAAAGCAAATAAATAGATAAATAAAATAATATTCTTAAAAGTTTCAAGCATTTATTTGTATCCTTTTTAAGTTTATTAAGCTATTTTCTCAAGTTATCTTTAGAATATTCAAATTCTTTGATAAAGTTCATGAATATTCTTTTAAATTCTGTGTCATAGGGTTCATCTATGAAATTTTCACTGGTGAAGATTTCTATATGACTAGTTGAACTCAAAGATGATATACATGTTTGCCTTTTTATGTAGTCTGTGTTTGGCTATATAAGCTGATCCTGTGAATACCTATCTTCATGTGTCTGGTATATGAGTCTATCCTGCAGTAGACTAAGCTAGTGCAGGAACTATGTGACTGAAGCTAGGGGAGGGACATCTGTATTATAAACTTCTCTATTGGGGCTAAGCCTATGAGGAGGGATGGCCCAGTGTCTTTGGGGAGGGCATCAGAAACTCACCAGGCATGCTGGCCTTGTCTGTCTTGAGCTTTCATGAGTCTTGGCATGTTGTCTCAATTTCTGTGAATTCCTCTGGGCAACTATTTCCTGATTRCTTTTTGCTCTTTTGTCTCTCAGTTTGGGTTCATGTGGCACTTTTCTGAGAATTATTTGCACTACTCTACTTAATTGTCAGCTTGACTGGATTCAGAATCACTATGGAAACAGACCTCTTCATGTGACCATGCGGGTATTTCCTGAAAGGTTTACAGAGAAACAAGGTTGACCCAGTGTATGGGTAACACTATCTAATGGCATAAGACCCTGGGGTAATTAAAAGAGGGAAGCCTGTGGAACCCCGACTTTCCTTCATTTCTGACTGCACACAACATAGCCAGCGGTATAATGTTGCTGATGCATTCCTTCTCCTCAGTTATAGACTGTACCCTCAAATTATAAGTCTGAATAAGCCCTCTCTTAAGTTAATGCATCTTTGGTATTTTGTTGTAGCAATGTGCAAAGTAATTAATACAGGTTCTACCTCAGCATGTGTGCAATGTTTATAACAGCATGAACATATTCTTCCTGTTCATCTTTGGCACTAACTGGATTATCTTCCACCCATTCATGTTTGCTTTTGGCTTGACTATGGCCAAAGTTTGTTAGAGTTGCTAAGACTTCACTTACTTTCTCTGTCTAACCTAATGTGATGCAAGTTGTCTTCCTATTTTCCTTAGGGCAGAATAAGCATGAACAAAGATTTCTCCTCTCTAGAAGATTCATGTTTATTGATATGAATGGATTATTGAAATAATACTCCAATGATCTAAAGCATAATTTCAGGAAATGTTTATAAATACCTATTAAACACTGTACTAATTGCTGAAGTCATTGTCCTTAAACACATGTATTCATTTTCCCACTTCAGAACTCCCAGACAATCAGACCCAATTAAAAATCTAAACCAAATCAGGAGCTTTCAATTGACAGAGATTTGCATTTGCCTTGGCCTCCACATCCTAACAGTTTATAGGCTCGAAGTATGAGAAATTTGTGTAAGTATGTGACCATAGCATCTCTGAGACCTAATTTTATTTCTAATGCAAATACAAATATAACTATCTCTAAAGTCATTTGGATTAAGTGATAGTTTCTATGAAGTTCTTGGCTGTTATCAAATCCTCAACAAACAACTTGTTTTTTAATTTCCACTCCGCTACACTTGGCCTACTATTATCCTTGCTTCCTGGGTTTCAGTTACATCAGAAAATAAGTAGCGTTCATAAATGAGGAAAACCTCTACACTTTTATCTCATCTGATTTGTACATATTAAGAATAATTCATGGTTCTACTAATCCATGTTTTTATAAAGTGAACCCAAAGTTCTTGTATAAATCAACCCTAACCAAAGCAAAACAGAATAAGCCAAGAGAGAACAAAAACACAACAAAACAAGAGTATAGATTCCCTCCTGATTACAAAGATCCTGTGCTCCAAGCTCATCACTGTCTGGGTCACTGTGATTTCTGTTACTAAGGCTACAGAGTTTGTTTACAAGAGGAGCACATCTTTAGTCATTTTAAAAAAAATAAAATGTGGGGACAGACTGTACTTCACTGAGGGGAGAAAAAACCCACAAGTGCATCTGGAAAGGCTTGGTCTGACAGACCCTTTAATTCCAATAACAGTATCATCTGGAAGTGCAGCAAAAAGGACTTAATTTCATATTGGATTGAAATGAAAATCTCCACTTTCATTTGCTAAGGATCACAGTGAAGCAATGTTCACTTCTACGAGGAGCCAGTAAGACACAGGGTGTTTGTTTGTTTGCTTGTTTGCTTTGCTTGTTTGTTTACTCTTGGGTCATCTGTTACATGGATTCATGGAAGTACAGGAAGGGAAGAGCACTTACCAGTGAGCTCTTAGAAACATCCAGACACGCCTGTAAGAATTCCTGGTCCTGATGTAGTGAGATAGTGAGGTTTGTCCACACGAATAGAGGTTAGATCTAGAATGAGCTCCAAGGTTAAAGGTTTGTATCAGTAATACAAACATTTGACACAGATAGCGAACAGCAACAAACAAGCTGGAAATCAAAGTACCTACTCCATGTGGACAGATCTCCTTTCCCATAAGAGTGGGAAGCATTGATTCCCACACAATCAGGGGGGTCTAGATCACCAGGGAAGCAAACTCAACCTCTGCCCTTTTCCTCCCACCCAGGAACTTATGTCTGCTTTTAGTTTATGACTTGAACGACTTTTGACTTTCCACCTGGTCATCATGGGATGCTCATGGTTACATCATCTCCACATAGACAGAAGTGTTGGAAACTGCATAGAGAAAAATTGAAACATAACAAAACACAGCAGTGTAGGAAAACTGTAATTTAAGTGAAGGAATATTGCTAATCTGGAACCAGGAAACTTGAAGAAAGCAACATATTTAGGTTAAGTGATACTATAGGAATTTGTCCCCAGAAAACCTGTATTATAGAAAGAATGAAAATATTTTTGCTAGAGGAGAAGAATACAGATAGAAATTTGAATCTTAAGAGGGAATGAAGGATTAGTTGAAGTAGCAAAGATTTGAGTTAAAAATAGAAATATTTTTCCTCCAAAGTAATTGATTTACTAATTTTTTTGATATACTAATGATTATTTAAGGCAAATTTTTTTCTTTTTTATTGGATATATTCGTTATTTACATTTCATTTCCCTTTTCCTGGTTTCCCTGCCCCCCAAATGTCCCTCTTTTTTTCTCCCCTTTTTCCTCTATTCACCCCTTCCTACTTCCCTGTTCTGGTATTCCCCTGCACTGCTGCATTGGGCCTTTCCAGAACCTGGGTCCACTTTTTCCTTTTTGTTGGACAGCATTTGATAGGTGGATTGTGTCTATGGTGTTCCAAGATTCTAGGCTAATATCCACTTATCAGTGTATAAAAATGATAATGACTAGTACAAAAACCAAAGGCATCGAGAAGTAGAAGTAGGTAATTATAAGATCTCTACAAAATGAACAAGTGGAACTTAGGTTGTATTGTCTGCTCTTAGGACTCGTTTTCTTCTGTTTGGTTGATTTGTCTAGCACTTTCAAAAGGAAGTTCTTTCCCAGATTTATACTCCCAACCTAATAACAGTCTAAATTCTTTTCCAGGGCAAGTTATAGACAGCAAATTCTGTCTTCTGACTTAACTACATCTGCCTCAGCTCACAAATTCTGATGATAATTTTATTTATCCAGCTGATGCCAAATACTGATTATGCAATGCAGAACTATAAGTGAGAAATTTTGAGGTATACACAATCTTGTTTTAGAGACAAGCTCTCTCAGTAAACATGGAGGTCTCTGATTTGGTTAGACTAGCTGACCAGTAAACCACAGGGATATTCCTGTCTCTGTCTTCCAAGCATTGGGATTAGATGCACACAGAGCCACATACAACTTTTATTGTTATGTGGGTGCCAGGGATCCAAAATTAGGTAAGCATTTTACTCAAGGAAATGTTTACCGAGTTCCTGTTAGTTCGTTTTTGAGATACGTAGTCCATGCTGGCTTTACGTTTTCAGTCCTCCTGACTACATCTCTTGCTGGAAGAACATCTGTCACCACTATCCTTAGTTCTCAATTTTTGTTAATACCAGCTGCAAACATTTGGAAAGTAAGCTGAAAACATCAGTCCTATTTATAATAGTACAGTTCACCTGACTCCATTTAAACTTCTTTTGTTCATGAAAGTCTTAAATCTTCAAGACGTTTGCCTGGGACAGGCCTCAGCACATTTCTCTGCAGGATCTCATTCCAAATGTACACAAGAGAGAGTTTTGAACTACAACAATTCTGTTCCACGCCACAGTCTTGGCGTGAATATTCAGTCCATGGCTGGTGAATATTCAGCCATTGTATCTGTTATACATTTTTGTGTTTTTGTTTTTTCACCTGAATTCTGAAATGGAGGTAGATAACTCCATGAGATATATGGACTTGGATATAGGAACTGAGATTATTGGCAGCCAGAGATTTACTGAGRTGCTCACAAATAGCAGCTTGAAATAATAAGGAAAACATGATTAGGATGAAGGGAGCATTCATTTAGATGAGATTATAATATGGCTTTAGTTTACCCCATAGTAATGCCAGGTGTAGATCACCCACCAACAGTGTCTTCCATTATAGCAGGAGATGAGAACCATGACTTAACCAGTTACTGATGGATGAGTTGACAATAAGGAAGGGAACATCAGGTATGAAAAACAGTTATTTTACACAGAGCAAGAATTGGAGACACAATAGACATGCAACTATTAATAGTCATCACTATGGAAGCTAGAAGAATATTCTAGAACAGCATGTGTTAGAGCAGCATGCTGGACCACAAAACTTTTAACACCACTGGAAGGGAGTCATAATGACTGTGAGTGGGGCTGATAAGTGGATATTAGCCTAGAATCTTGGAACACCAAAGACACAATCCACCTACCAAATGATGCAAAAAAATACACATGGCATGCACTCACTGATAAGTGGATATTAGCCTAGAATCTTGGAGCACCAAAGACACAATCCATCTACCAAATGCTCTCCGACAAGAAAGAAAAA
>BDUI01001689.1:89947-122275 GCA_002335545.1 Apodemus speciosus | reverse complement strand
CTCTCTCTCTCTCTCTCTCTCGACCTTCCCCCACCCCAAACTAAAGAAACCAAGAGTCTCGTGTATTGCTGGCCGGCGGTGGTGGTGCACGCCTTCAATCCCAGTACTTGGGAGGCAGAGGCAGAGGCAGGCAGATTTCTGAGTTTGAGGCCAGCCTGGTCTACAAAGTGATTTCCAGGACAGCCAGGGCTGCATAGAGAAACCCTGTCTCGAAAAACCAAAAAAGAAATAAAAAAAAAGAAAAAAAAAAAAGAGTCTCATGTATGAATTTCCCTCTGCCTCCATAAAGAGCCACTGCAGTGCTGTGGTTTGGAGCATTGTTAGTTTATCACCTTATGCTCCCAGATATCCAGATCTGAAATGACGTCAGCAGAGACGTTTCTCTGAATAGACCAGAGAAGGTTCTGCTTCTAGACGTTTACATCTTCTAGAGGCAGCTGGTAAAGCTTGAGTCTGTTCCCGGGCTGTCTTTGGAAGCAGGAGCAGCCACCACTCCGACGCTTCCCCAGCCTGCAGCAGCCTGCACAGTTGGCCCTGGACCTGCGCCCTGGGACCTCACTTTTGCTTTTGCTTTTGCTCCGAGTTCSGTCGTTAGTACCAGAGGGTTTGTCAGAGATCAAGAGTAGCCTACAGTCCGTCCAAGATGAGGTCTTCTTTGTGATAACAACAACAAAATCCCCTAGGACGGCAAATCAGCCCACAGAAACTGCTCAGGATACATTGGAACAGGTGTGGCTGCAAGCCTTCTTTCCGGTGAAATGACTGAAGTAATGTCATCCTGTCCTAACTTTATTTTGTGTCTGTTTGGCCACTTCTCAGCCTTCCACCCCCATTCAGCCACATTCGCCATGGCAACAACACGTTTGAGACTCTCCGTGCAGTCCTTGACTGTGGTCCAAGCGTATCTTGTAGTATCTGGAAAATACAGAAGAGCTTTACAAAGAAAGCAGATGTTACCAGGCCGCCCAAACCCCTCACCTGAGCCTCAAGCACGGATGTCATGGTGGTTTATCTTTTAAAATGCTGTTCTCCTGAGCTTCGAAGACAAGAAGATACTTTTCAGAGGCACAAGCCCGCTCTTGGTCTAGCCGTTTAAAAAAGGACTAAAAATTGTCGGTGGCTTAATCAGCGTGGTTGTCAATAACTACCCTGAGTGGATCATTTCGCCATGCCCTACAGCTACTCACTGCTACACCCTGCTAGCTGCCTGTCACATGACTGACAGGGCTCACCTATTCAAATCTGACATGAGAGAAGTCACAGGGCCATCTTCTGCCGTCTATCCCTTCTTGGGTCCTGAAAATTTGAATATGAAAATGTGGTATCAGATCAGTACTTCTTTTCACTCCCAAACTTTCCTTCCTTCCTTCCTTCCTTCCTTCCTTCCTCCCTCCCTCCCTCCCTCCTTTCTTCCCTCCCTCACCCCCTCTCTCCTTCATTAATCCACACATTTCCTAAAGCCTCCATTGGATGTGTGTTATTCCTGACACACATGGTTTACAACGGCAGAGAAAGGACTCCCAAAGAGCAGGATTGGCAGAGGATAGCCCAGTCTGCAGAGGCCAGGGAAAGTTTCCTTTTCTTTCTCCAACTCCCTATGTAAGTAACATTGGCCTTGAAGGCCTGACTCTTCTGCTGTGCAAGCCAGCATGCCAAGCGTCCCTTAGGGATCTAAATCTAAATCTCACCGGGTTTTCTTTGCAATCATTCATGACCTGGGAGGTAGGGTCCAAAGTCCAGGGTTCTTGAACCCCCTCGGATCGTTTCTGATCAGATCTTCAGGGCTTGGGTCCTGTGGCCCCATTTTGGGAACTTCTGTCATTTATCTTCTCGTTGATGGTGTACATTCTCACAAACGCCTCAAATAAATTGTCTTGCAGAATGTTACTCTCCCCAGGCATCAAGGGTAAGGTATCGATTTTTTTTTTCTCTTGTGACAGCTCACAATGCTAGTAAATTTTCTTAAGTCGTGGAATTTCATGGTGAAAACTTCATAGACTCAGCTGGGAGTGATGGTGCGAAGAACAATATGGGTGAAAAAAAAGTGTGATTGTGGGATTCTTTTCTTTTCCCCCCTCTCCAACTCATTTTCAGTGCATGGGAGCTGGGTGCCAGCCTCTGGACAAAGCACGCCAGCATGTAGGCTTACACTTGGAAACTGCCCCGCGGAGAGAGAGACCTTCAATTCCTCGGTGAAGAAGGGAAACTGCTGGGACAAGGCACATGGCAGACTTTTTAAAAGAAAGTCACTGTGGCAAACTTGTTATTATTGTGAAATTAAAGCTTATCAAACAACAGGGGGAAATGGCAGCTCTCCACCTGACTTCTCTCCCGTCATCAGTGTGGGAAAGAATGCTCGCTCGGAATAGATGCTCAGAGTAGTCTGTAGGCTGGAAAAAACCTGTCGGGCCAGCTACACGCGTTTACGGAGCCATTCGGGGTGCTTCATGTCGGTAGGAACTCTTGCTTCCTTTCTCCCACACGCTGTTAGACATTGTGTGCTGCTAAAAATTGTGGTGGTTAAAGAGCTGTTACTTTAGATGATAATTATGTAACATGTGCATCACAGAGGGCAGGTCATATAACTCCATACCCCCTCATTCAGCTCGTACCTAGGACAATGGAGAGCTGGCTCAGAAGTTTAAAGCACTTGTGATTCTTGCAGAGAACCCAGGTTCAATTCCCAGCACATACATCATGGCTCATCACCTTCTGTAACTCCAGTTACAGGGSATCTGATAGTCTACGCACACAGACTACATATTCATACACATAAAGTAAAATAAATAAATCTAAAATATAAAGGCCATGTATTGAACCACAATCTATACTAAGACTTCAAATGAAACGGCCAAGGGCATTTCTGGTGCCCTGCATGGGCACGACTGCTTTGGTTTGGCCGTTCTGCTCAGATATGTGTTGTGGATTTGACAAAACCAGTGAATGAAGAACAAAAAAAAGAGAGAACTGGACAGCTCTTCGAGAGTCACCTTAGATGACAGGTCCAAACGTTTCATTTCATGGAAAGAGTGAGGCTGGTACGCAGGGAGATGAGGAGACACTCAAGTTTGCTCGAGTCTGTGGACTGGGGCCGAGTCTCAGCCTGCACTCTTTCCGACCTCAACACTTGGCTCTTCATCACCATTCAGACCAGAGTTTGTGGGATGTTTTAGGTGTAGAGCATGTTAGGAAGGTGTGTGTGTCTGTGTGTGTATATGTGTGTACATAAATGCATGTGTGCACATGTGTTTGCATGCATGTGCATGCATATGTGTGTAGGTACAGTGTGTGTGTGTGTGTGTGTGTGTGTGTGTGTGTGTGTGTGTGTGTAGCTGTGTAGCAGAGATAGGTGACTTTGAGTTGGAGCATGAGAGAAGCCAGGAGGCCAAAGAGATGTTAGCGCTCACAGTTAACACACTCCCCTAGCCAGTGCAGACTGTCTCTGTCCCCTCCTCTGTCTCTCTTCCCCTAATCCAGTGACTCCAGCATTTCAGATCTCTTTAAATAGCTCATCTTCTCAGGTCCTCAGCCCTTGGTGGCCCCCCTAATCCCTGAACTCAGGACACACACCCAGGCCAACACTGGATCCAGGTGATTTTACACTTAGTAACTACACAGCTCTTCTTCTATCTGGTTGTCCCTACAGTCACAGACCTGACTCAGATTGTGTCTATAGGCTCCTAATAGGTGTCTTCATGACCCAGTTTTGTCACCTTAATCCGTCTTTACAGCCAGAGTGTCTGAGAACTCAGTTCTGAGTGTGAAATGTCCCTCGGGCCCATGTATTTAAACAGATGACGGAGCTGTCTAGCAGGGGTTCTGGAACCTTGGGAATGTGGGGTCTCCCAAGGGGTCTCTCCTGAGGAAGCAGGAACAGGTCTCAAGGGTATTATGTTTCCAGTTTGGACCTTTCCTTTTTCCTATGATGACATCTACAAGTAGGTACCTCCTGCTCCCAGTACCAAGGACCCAGTGACTCCTGTTGGGGCTTTCTCACCTTGACAAGAGAACCTCCATGAAAGCAAGATACCAAATAACCCTTTCCTCCCTGAGCTGTTTCTGTCAGACATTTGGTGACAGTGGTGTAACAATAATGAGCTCCTGGCCACCGGGAGCCTTTCTGTAACACGAATTATTGCTGGGAATAAAACCCTAATCCCTTACCCACAACCACGATCTAGTCACGTTGCGAGGGAGGAGGCAGCTATGCCGGTATGACTGTCGAAGTGGAGGAGGCAGATGACCTGGTGTGACTGGTGATCCTTATGGTTTGGATGTGATGCATTTGGAAACATAGTTCCCAGATGTGGCACTCTTTTGGGAAGCTGTAACTCTTTAGTGAGATCTGCTTGGGGGAAGTGGATCAGCCTGGGTGGAAAGAGTCAGGCCTTAAAGTTTGTAGACTCTCTTCTGTACTGATCCATCTTCCTGGCTGCTGGTGGTATAAGGAACCTCAGTCACGGGTAACTCTCATTGCTGAACCTTATTTCTGAACCTTTCTGTCTAAAATAGATGGACCATACAGTTTCAAAAGTGAGCCAAAATAACCTCTTCTTCTGTTAAGCTGCTTCTTGTAGGCATGCACACACACACACACACACACACACACACACACACACACACACACACCTAATACATCAGGGTTGACTGTTGGAAGAGAGAGTACAAAGAGATGTCCAGGAGATACGATTGAGTGGGAATGGATACCAAAGAACAAAAGAAAGCACTAGAATTCCAAGATGATCTTTCAGATGTTGGAGACAGGTATGGCCCAGGGAAATACACTATGGGAATGGCTGGCTGTGGACTTGTCATTTGGTCACTCCAGAGAGTCTTCTAAATTTCCGCAAGATCTTGAGGAAGATTTTATTTTCTTCTGGGATAGGGGCCAGATAAATTCTTAGAACGATTTACTATGCAAATATAGACCAAGTGGTATCAGAGGATGTGTATTGTCTTGTGTGTGATAGAGGGGACAAGATGAGACCAGCATTCTTGATGGATTCCATCAGCTCTAGGACACAGCCTTGACTGACCAAAGAAGTGGACTTTAAAGCACTGATTAGTTCACCTTTGTGAGATGCTCTCTCCAGAGATATCTCAAGACATAGCAGAGAGTCCAGTCTGGTGGTTCAGACCTGTAATTTCAGTACCTGAGAGGTTGTGGAAGGAGGATTGCTGTGAGTTCCAGGTCAACTTGGACTACACAGTGAGTTTCAAGCCAGCCTGCACTACAGAGTGGAGGCTGTGTCTCAAAAATACAAAAGAAGGGAAAAGAAAGCCATAGAAAGGAAATATTTTCTTTTTTCTAAAGAATTATTTATCTTATGTGTATGAGTACACTGTATATGTCTGCAGACACACTAGAAGAGGGCATCAGATCTCAATATAGAGCCACCATGTGGTTGCTGGGAATTGAACTTGGGACTCTGGAAGAGCAGTTAGTGGTCTTAACCACTGAGCCATCTCTCCAGCCTGAAATATTTTCTTTTAACTATTTTAGAGCGCTCAGCTTTTCTTTAACCCTCAGGACACTGAATTCTTAGCACTTCCAGAGGCAGACAGTGAGAGGTCCCACGGTTCAATGACAGACTCCCCTTTTCACCTTTTACTGAGTCAAAAAAAAAAAAAAATCTGAATGCTCCAGAACTGCACAGCCAGCAGACTCAGACACCACCAATCCACAGTCACTTCACAGAAGAGGAAGTAGAAACTCGAAGGTTCGGTCACCACTTAACCAGCCAGTTCCCATGGCCACCTCAGAGGCTGCTTGGCTTACTGCTCAGGACTGTTTCTGTATCATAAACCATTACAACCCCTTGGCTGTAACATCTATGTGTTCTCCAGCGATGTTTTAGACATTGCGTTTTGTATGTGAGCATACTGAATAGCCAGAGCTGTTTTGTCAAAATTGTGCAATGAAACCAGAAGCTTCGTTCTACCTGTTCCTAGTGAGGGGCTGGTCGGGATGCAGAATGTTCTCGTGCATTTTCAGAAAGAGAAGAGTTGAAGACAGAGAACTAAGGAAGGCAGGAGAGGGGCTGCTCTCCCCATGTCTCTGCCAAACGTTCTATACTCCTGGGAATCGATCTGCCCAGCCTGCTCCAAAAGGCTGTCCAAGGAGCTCAGAAGCTTTCTCTAATGTCAGGATAATCCAATTCGTTTTGAAAAATTATAGTAGTGATCACTGAACACACAGAGACTGGTAATCCACGGGCTTGCCCCCAGAAGGCTAAAAATCCAGAGAATGTAGACAGATGCACAAGTCCACTGCCTGCTGTCAGAGCAGAAGCGAATCCATTGCACGCAGAGGAGGTGGAGAACTAGGCCGAAAGGGAGGAGGGAAATCGAGGCAGGTTTGGGCATGTGACATTTGAGTTATGCCTTCTAAGATGGACACTGTCAAAGATGGAAAGATGTCTCAGTTGCTAAGAGCACTGGCTACTCTTTCAGAAGACCTGGTTCAATTGCCAGCATCTACATGGGGGCTCACAATCACCCCTAACTCCAGTTCCAGGGGGATCTGCAGAGAGGCCGCTGTAGGCATCAGGTGCACACGAGTTGCACAGACACACATGTGGGCAAAACACTCATAACATAAAATAATAAAATAAAAATAAATACATTTTTTTAAAAGATGGGTGCTGTTTTAAGAGGCACTTTAGACCAGAGACACGCCTCAGCAAAGGCTGGGGGAACGGGAACTTGTTGTAACTGGGCTCAAGGACAGGAGATGGGAGTGAATACAGCACCCTGCCTGTAGGAAGGCACAGTGAAAGAAGAGAAAGAGTGATATATATATATTGGGCTCATTGTTTTAGGGTTCAGTCCGCCATGGTAGGGAGCAGGTGGCCGAAGCATGGGGCAATGGTCACATGACATCTGCAGTGGACAGGCACAGAAGGTACATGCTGGTGCATCTGGCCTGCTTTCTTCCCTCTTTATTCAGTCTGGGCCCCAGTCCACATATCCCGACATTCACATCCAGGGCTGCTCTCCCTTCCGTATTAACCTTCTCTGCAAACACCATCACAGACTGACTATCCAGAAGTGTGTCTCCTGGGGGATTCCACATTTACCCAGGTTGACAGTGACGATGAACCACGACAAATGGGATGGATACTCATGAGTCCGGCAGCTGCCACTCACGGCAGCCTTACGGAGCCAGTGTGCTGCAAGCCGGGGCTGAGGTACAAACACACCCAGAGAGACCTGCCTCAGGGAACTGCCTCGCACCAAGCAAAGCCCCAACAGACAGCAAGGATCCCGTGTGTGAGTTCAAGAAAGGAAAAATGTCGGTGTCTAAAGAGGAAGAAAAAAAAATAAGAAAACAATATATTTGCATTGTTTTTTAAAAAAATTAAATAAATTATTAAATTTCAAAAATGTAAATATTATTGAGCAGTTGCCATATGTCAGACTCAGCACTGTTCCCTGAATACCCGGAAAGCTAAATTAAGTTCTGAGAATTGCTCCGTGAGACTAGAATCTGAATGAAATGAGCTGGTTAGTTGATAGTTACGGTTGTCATCAAGTTACCATACCCAGCCCACATTTGTTCGTGGGCAATAGCCTAGTTTCATTGCTAAAAGTCTGCTGTCCTGAGAAACCCCAAGTCACGTGCAAAGCAGGGGGCTTGACCATTGGGTGTCAAGTTATGATAGGCGCACAGTTCCTCCACTGGAAGTCCTGCCTGTCTACGGGAGGTGGCCACTTCGGTCTTCATATCCCCAGCTGCTAGGAGTCTCAGCTAGGGTCACCCCCATAGATCACTGGGAGCCTCCCCTGTCCCAGGTCTCCTGCTTGTCCCAAAGATTCCTCTGCCTGATTTCCTTTCTCTTTCCCAGCCCTCTCCTGCCCCTCCCCACACCTGCTCCCCATCCCTGCTCCCCTCCACTCCCTTTCTCCCACCCAGTCCTCTCCTCTCCACCTCCGATGTTTATTTTATTTTCCTTTCTGAGTGAGATTCAAGCATCCTCCTTTGGGCCCTCCTTRTTACTCAGCTTCTTCGGATCTGTGGATTGTAGTCTGGTTCTTAAGTGGGAGAGGGCATTTGGTGTAAGATTAAGGCAAATGTTTTAGGCCATCAGGAACCCACATAGCAATCTGTCCAGTGCTCTTCTGTTTCTGGGAGCTCCTTAGTCTGACCTGAGCTTCTAACTCAGCTTTGTGGGTGGTGCTCAGCTCTGGGTTTGACCTGAGGGCTGGCCCTTGACTGTGTCCTTTCAAGCTGCGTGGCTGGATAATCTAAGTCACTTTAGGTCTGAGGGATCAGCATCTTGGATGACAGTCACTAGTCTTTGTTCTGTGGAATTGTGGTAAGGCACCAATGACCCATTCCYGTGGACACAGTGCAGGATACACAGCCAGGGCTTAATAATTGGATATTGAGATGCTTATAGTAGTAAGTCTTTTATGCTCTTTTTCTCTCCGTGGGTGGGTTTTCTTCATGTCACCAGATACAAGTTCAGTGACCTGCCAATGATGATTTAACTTTTAAATCCATAATGTCCCAGGCCAAATCAGATTAGATACAATTCAGTCTCTATGCCCAATTCCCAGAGAGAAAACTTATATCCAACTATGCTCAAAAGGCAAGTGACCTCATCCATGGAGAATTAAGCTGTATGTATGATGTCTAAGGTATATTTTATATTGTTGTGACAAATGTGACCATAACAACTAAGAGAGGAAAGCGTTCATTTCATCTTACAGTTCCACTGCACAGTCTATTACTGAGGGAAGTCAGGGCAGGAACCTGGAGGCAGGAAATGAAACAGAGGCCATGGAAGATCACTGCTTACTGTCTTGTTCTGTAAGACTTGCTCAACCTGCCTTCTGAGAGCAGCCAGGACCACCAGTCCACAGTGAACTGGGCTCTCCCATGACAATCCTCAATGAAGAAAATACACCACAGACTTGCTTACAGGCCAATCTGGTGAGGTCATTTTTCCAACAGAGGGCCACTCTTCCAAAAATGACTCTAGCTTGTGTTGTGTTGACATAAAACCAGCCAGCATGTGTGGGGAGGCCATGGAAACTCAGAGGTGGTGGTGATGGGCAGGGAGTGTTAGCAGATGAGAAAAAGAAAGGAAGCATTGGCAGGAGGTGGAGGTGCCAATATGCTCAGGAAAAATGAAGTGGGGTGATGCTAATAGAGAGGTAATGGGGGTCTGTGGGAGAGGTGTTTGCAGAAGAAAGAAAATGGCATGGGGACGCCTTGGGGGAGGTGATGGGTGGGGAGGTGAGAGGATGACTCTTCAAAAAAACAACAGCTGCCTTAATGGGCTGGCCAATCTTCCTGCAATGGTTGAGCCCAGCAACTGTGCAGTTTGCACTGTTTTGTGGTGGCTTGATAGACGTTGTGATCATCAACTTTGTTGATCAGCCTGACATGGGCTTCCCATATAGCTCACAAATCATGATGTCTGGGTGTGTCTGTGAAGATGTTTCCAGAGAAGATGAGCACGTATGTCAGTAGACTAGAGAAGATATGCTCTCACTGGCATGCCTGGCATCATCCAGAACCCACGGCATCACCCAACCCACTTCAGGCCTGACCAGAGCAAAGAGGCAGACAGCCCTGCTCCTACATGAGCACACGAGAAACATAAGCCTGGGCTGGAACTCAGCTTGGAAGGCAGTTTGTTTAGTTTCTTTCCCACCTACGCTTCCCTGATATCTCCTTAATGAACCACACAGGGACCCTGTTCTAACAGCATGTTTCTGGATCTCTGTTGGGAACATTCCTGCAATCCTACAGCTCTTGGCTTGGGCCTGAACTCTCTGAAATTCATGAATGAACATAGAAAATTCTCCAAAGAAAACCACCTATAGCTCTTTGGAGATTTGATCCTGTGTCTCTTTCTCATCTTCATTGGGTCACATCCACTGAGAGGCTGTGAGGAGCCCTACTCTCCTGGCTGCTGTTCTGGTTGTCTGGCTTTAATTTGTCTGGCATGTGACTGAAACATCAAAGCCCCAAGTCCCCTTCTGGTTCCCTTTCCTGCTGGGAGAGAATTTTCATGTTTATTCCTAGATTGTATCTATTCACACACACGAATATGTACCTACAAGTATTTAGTATTTATGAGCACATACACTTGTTCTGTATATTGTGATAGTAAATCCTCACTGTCAACTGATGAGATGTAGAATCACCTACAAAACAGCTTTCTTGGTGAGGGTAGGGGCCATTTCCAGGAAGGGTTGACTAAGGTGGAAAGAGCTAATCAGGATGTTGATGACAACAACTTTTCCTCTGGGGTCTTGCACTGATTGGAAATGGAGAAGGCAAGAGGCTGGAGAAATGTCTTCATGGTTCAGAACACTTGCTGCTACTGCAGGGGACCGGGACGTGGCTTCTAGCACACACATCAGACAGCTAACAAGCACCTATAACTCCAGTTTCAGGGAATCTGATGCCTTATCTGACATGTGGAGCACATATGTACATGTAGGAACTCATATATACACACAATAAAAATAAACAAATCTTTAAAATAATAATAATAATAATTTATTAGGTTTTTTAAATTGAAGGTGTCTTAGGGTTTCCATTGCTGTGAAGAGACACCATGACCAAGGCAGCTCTTACAAAGGACGCAGTCAGTTGGGGCTGACTTACAGGTTTAGAGGGTCAGTCCACTGTCATCACGACTGGAAGTGTGGCTCTGTCTGGGTGAGCATGGTGTGGAGGAACTGAGGGCTCTCGTTCCAGAGGCAAACAGGAGAATACTGGTTTCCAGGCAGCTAGGAAAAGGGTCTCAAAGCCCATCTCCACAGTGACACACTTCCTCCAACAAGGCCACACCTACTCCCACAAGGCCTACTAATGCCACTCCCTGGGCCAAGCATATTCAAATCAACACAGAAGGGGACAAATGGAGTGTTGGCATTCAGTTCTCTCTGCTTCTGGGCTGCGGATACGATGTGACCAGTCACTTTACACTCCCACTATCAACCTTGCCACCCCTCAAACCAGCCCAAACCAACCCTCCATAGGTCGCTGCTGCCAGATGTTTTGTCCTAGTGAAGAGCACAGTAACTAACGCATGTGTGTCTACGAAGATGTGGTCATTTAGCAAACATCTCTGCAGCTGCCGGCTCATTTATTTACCCACACATAGTCAACAATTTGTAGTAATCTCCCCTTTGTTGTGTTAGGCGAAAGCACAAGTACATTTTTATGAACTTATGGTGCATAATGTGACTTAACACATGCATATTATGAAAAGCTCATGAGTTAAGTTAGTTAACGCAGCCTCTACCTTTTTAGTTTGGCTGGTAAGAACATTGAAGACTTAATTGCTTAGCGAATTGATATTTTTCTGCTGCTGTTAGCTATGATTACCCTCTGCATTAGATTCTCAGAACCTAGCATCTTATGACTGAAAAGCCATTTTAACTCAGAAAAAGAAAAACAAAGACTCTTGCTGCTGGGTGCAGCGCTCGTCTGAATGCAGGGCGGGAGGGCAATGGTCTGAGAGGGCTGAGAGATGGCATTTCTAGGACAAGCTTCCAGCTCCACCGATCCTCACTTAGTGACGCTTCTAATTCTAACTGCAGGGCCTGCGGCTGCAGCTGAGGGAGAAGCACTCTGAACCGTGCTCGCCTGCCTGGACTTCCCAGGCCTGGAATCACGCCAGGGTCAACGGGGACAGTCTTTGTTCTGGCGCAGTCTTAAGATAGGGCAGATGAGCGACTCATCGGAAGGTGGGGTTCGAACATCTCTAGTTTCTAGTTCAGTTCATATGGAAATGTGATGTACACACACAGTGGAGTTTGTGCAGAATCCTGCAATTGGCCAAGGGGCTGACAATGAGAGGTTGTAGAGTTCTTGACCCTAAATGGGACAGCTATACCATTCTTCCACGAGTTCCGCCACGTGAAACCATCTTTTTTGGGTAATAGACTTACCTAGTGTTAAACTTCAATCCTTCCAAGAAGGATAACACATCTTCCTGTTGCTTTAATAAAGACTCATTTTTACTGTAAGTGGCAGAAACTTTCAGCAGCCCAAGCATGAAGGAGGCTTCAGTTGGCTCGCTAATCTCCACAGACTGGCTGGGAGCAGAGATGGAGCCTGTGCCAGAGCGCTCTTATCAGAAATGTTTCTTCCATTTGTCAGCTTCTCTTCCCTTTGAGCTGGCGTCATCTCCAGGAAACTAGATGGCCTCCAGCAGCACCTGCTCATTTCCAGCCTCAAAGGAGAGGGCAGCTCTTTTCCTCTCACCTCAGCCCAAATCGTAGCAACGTTTCTCTTTGGCACATGAGGCATGTGGTGGCCATCCATGCGTCACTCACTGTGATTGGAGGGTAAAGCTTCAGTCAGGTCCAAAGATTGGAGGGAGAAGGGCCAGCCTCATTCAAGGACACATCCGGGGGGCGGGGAGGGTGTTCAGCAAAGAAATGGAGAAAAGGGCAGTCGGAAAGGCAAAGCGGACGCTTTCTCACGATGCTTACTAGTGTCTAAACCAACAGAATCATAAATAGTGGAGCAGTGCATTCTGGAAGAGGGGACATAGGAGACACGATAAAGATGAACCAGCGACAGGTTCCACACTGGGAAGCAGGTAGGCTGAAGGGATGTTCTTTAGGATCCCTTTAGGACCGAGGGGGAAACTCAAGGGCTCTGTGATGTAGGAGCTATTTTTAGAGGTCAGAAGAACTGAAGGTCATGTGGCAGCAAGCAGTGGAGCCCCTGTGTGTTGAGGAACTGGCATTGCTGTTCTCAAATCGTGCCAATAGCCTTCTCTTTACTAATACCGGAAGTATAACCTTGTGTCGTATTCCTCATTAGCATGTAACAGGATCATTGTTGCAAGGACTCTCAGCCATGCTTTAGGAAGTATGTTGATGACTAACATGGACAACTTGTAATAAAACTAGGAAGGACAATAGTCCTGTCTGCCGCACTCTTAGGATCTCTTTATGCTGTTCCCATTAAGGACAAATAATGTGACTGATAGGCGGCTGACATTTTCCAAGCATCCCATCACAACCCTGAGAGGTCCAGCCTGCTCCTCCGATCTGAGGATGAATGCTGTGTGCTCTGGAGGGAGACCCAGTGATTTACCAACCAGCGGGTGAGATAACCAGTCAGCGGACCGGGTCACGGGCCTCCCGGTCATTCATCCCCAGCCGCCACGCCCCAGCTGAGCATCTATCTGCAAGGAAAACTAGAGGAAGGGGGATTAGGAGAAATGTTTGAACTGTACGGCAATCCACAATAAGAGATGAAGAAAAACCCCAGGTGTTCAAGTCATGGCAGGGGTTGCAAGGGCGAGAAGCTAAAAGACAAGAACGTACTGTCTGCTAATGCTGCTGCTGTCATGGGCAAGGCAGCAATGTAAGAGCAAGACATTTTGAGAAACGTAATGCCACTATCCTTGTTAGCTTTACGTTGACTTGACACCAGCTAGAATCATCGTAGAGGAAGAAGCCTGGATTGAGACAATGCCTCTATAAGACCAGGCTCTGGGCAAGCGTGCGGGGCATTGTCTTAATTAGTGATCGATGTGGCAGGGCTCAGGCCATTGTGGGTGGTGCCATCCCGGGGCTGTGGTCCTGSGTTCTATAAGAAAGCGGCTGAGCAAGCACTGAGGAGCAAGCCAGTAAGCAGCACCCCTCCATGGCCTGAGAATCAGGCTCCTGCCTCCAGGTACCTACTCTGCTTTAGTTCTTGTCTTGACTTCCTTCCATGATCAACTGTAACCTAGAGGTGTAGTCAAATAAACTCTTTTCTTCCCCAAATTGCTTTTTGGTAATGGTGTGTCATTACAGAAACAGAAACACTAAGGCAGGCGCTGTTAATAACCATGTAGAAGACATTACAATATAGAAACCCTGGCTTGGGCAGCATATGAGGACTGAACAGTAGTGCTCTGATTCATTCTTCTTATGTGACTTTCCCTGGGAAGATACGAACCGATGTCTTCACCTCAGATGGCACACCGATGACTGACTAAAGAAGTAATCTCACCCGAGGCTCACGTTATAAACCGATGAGTTTATCAGAGTTGCACGCAGGAGCGTGGGAGACTTGCAGGCAGCACACCACTGGGCAGCCCCATCAGCATGTGATGACTCGGGTCTTAATTTCCTGTATCTCATGAGCTGTCCCCTCTTCCTCCAATGGGGAAAGGTTCATTTCGAAGGGATTGGCAGCGATGGGCTTACAGAAATCCACCCAGACCCTCTCCATCCGCCAGCCTCTTGTGAGATGCAAGAGGGTGGGTGAGGGGTGGATTAGCCAGCTCCAATCTTCAGGACTCTAGACTCTAACTGTATCTTGTCACAGTACAGTCTGAAAAAAAAAACCCACAATTTAAAAAAATTCATAACTTACTTATTTGAGCCAACAGTTACAGAAGACAGTAAGTTCAAGTGGCTAATGGTTTCCACTGGGAGGCTTTGGTGTTAGCTGTGAGACTTGGAAGAAGACTATTTTGGGGGTCTCAGATTCCTCCATGTAAAACTGGAATAAGAGTGAACTCTCTCTGAGCTGTGGCCTTTTATCAGGTACTGTGCTAAGCACTGCCTTTGTTTCCTGTCCTTACCCTAGTGATGTCATGAGGCAGGGAAACCCTATCTTATTCTGCAGTCCAGGGCACAGAAGCTCACGAACCAAATAACATGGATGCAGGAGCAGTCTAGATGAGGGTCTTATGTGGAGCTGTTTCGGTGATTAAATAGTGTGTGTGTGTGTGTGTGTGTGTGTGTGTGTGTGTGTAGGCCAGAGTTCAATGTTAGGTGTTTTCCTCTGTCTCTCTCCACTTTAGTTTTTGAGAAAGAATGTCTCACTAAACCTGACACTCATTATCCTGATACCCTGGCTTTCCAGCAAACCCAAGGATCCCCCTGCCTCCCTCTCTCCAATGTGGAGATTACAGGCGTGCACCACACCTGTAATAGGTGCTAGGGATCTGAACTCAGCTCCCCATGCTTGCACAGTGAGCGTGTTGTCAAGGAAACCATCTCCCCTGGTCCTGGCAATTAAATAACAGTGATTATTACAATTTGTGTTTACTTTGGCTGCACAACGTACAGAGATTAGCATGCCCCCCCAGCCCCCGCACTAACATGACATGCAAATTCATGAAGCGTTCCTTATTTCATTTTAAGAATAGTTTGCATTTGGAGCTGGAGATAGGCCTCAGTGGTTTAAGAGCACTTGCTGTTCTTGCCAAGGACCCAAGTTTGTGTCTCAGTATTGACACTGGGTGGCTCACAACCACCTGTGACTCCAGCTCCCAAACCATCCAATATCTTCTTCTGGACTCCAGCGGCAGCAGCACACACAGGCATGTGCACACACACATGCATGATTTTTAAAATAAAATAAATATTTAAAAAGTTTTGCTTTTTAAAGGAGAGCCATGGATAAAAAAGTAAGCCATTTTACTGGCAATGGAATATCCGGTATTATTTTTACCTAATGTTAATCATTTGGACGCTAGCATATTGTTTCATGTTCCTCCTGCGAGCAAAACCCTCTCATACTCTTTAATATCCTCGGAGGACAGCCTTGTTGACATAACCCAACTTTGAAAGCACCAAGAATCTGAAATATMCAAGCTGTTGCTGCTGCAGCTGGGAGAGAAAAATATGCTGCTGTGCCCTGCAAACCCAGACGGTCATGTAGAAGGGAGAGGCATCCGGTAGGAATGACTCGATGGCTTCTGATCATCCATCCCCACTCTCGCTCACACCACTGCTGGTGCTAGGGGCTCATTCCTGCAAAGTACAGATCTTACCTACAATCCTTGCAAAGGACCTGGGGACACATAAGATGAAAGGGCCGCTTCCTCTGCCCCTTCATTGTACCGAGGGCACGAGGGAAGACTGCAAGGGAAGATACAAGCGCAGATTCTGGGTCCAYAGGGGCCGTCTGACCTTACAAGGTGTCTGACAGACAGTCCATTTCGGTGGGATAGCAAAAACATTTGGATTTTGACAGAATCAATGCGTGTTGTATTGCATGACCGAATATGTAGTACATGATAGGCTATGTACCGCTTAGGTGTTATTACTAATAAGTGCTCTTGGAAGGCATGGCTGGGTCAGGCAGTGTGACCGCGGGCTACAACAAGCCGTCCCCGATCTCCAGAGCTGACAGTCAAGAGCAGTTCACACTCCCTGCCTGGTTACTGAGTAGATGCTCAGGTGCCGGGTGCTCTGAGGTTCAGAAGAGGAGAGATGGACACAGAAACTACGGGAAGGAGCGGCCGGGGGTCCTTGGGGGCAAAGGAAGAAAGGAACCCTGGGAACTAGATGGGGCTGAGGCAGGAGTGCTTGGGAAGCGGATACACAGCAATCAGAGGGGAAGGATACCTTCCTTTGATCTGCCCCTAAAGACAGCTGTGCCTCTGGTAAGGCAGGTCCCAGAAGCTATGAAAACCAACACAGACAATAGAATCCGTGTCTGGTGTGAGACTTAGTGTCAGGTCCCTCCCACTTACTTTGATGTATCTTCACTTATGGGCTACAATGCAATGAGCGTGGAAATGCATTTCTAAAGACATTAAAAAACAAAACAAAACGACAAAACAAAACGACAAAACAAAGTCCAGTGTGGCTCTTGGCTGTTAGCTTAGTACTCAGGCAATGGATCGGGAAGATTGATCACTGCGAATTCAAGGCCAGCCGAGGCTGCGTGATGATACCAGAGCAATCAYGGATACTGACAAAATAAACTTAACTAGTGGAATGTCCCACCCTATCCTAGTCTCCCTAGTGATTCCATTACCCTGTAACTGAGCAAACCGCTAACACAAAGCCAAACTTATAAATAAAGTGTTGGATGTTGAAAAGTATTATGAAAGGGAAAGATAGAATGAGTACACTTTTGCGCCATTATGAAGTTTAAAATTTTCAAGTCAAATCCTTTAAAGTTGGGGGCCACCGTCTATGCCCTACGACCTCCAGAAGCCGCAGGCGTTCAGAGGGAACTACCCAGCGATTACAGCGTAAGTCAACGAGACCCCCCCCCCCCCAGCTGAGTGTGCCAATGAGCACGGACTCACGTGCTCAGACTAGGGACTGTGCTTTTCTCTGGAGACCCAGTTCCTTTCTCCTCTCCATCCAAAGTTATTCCTCTCCCAAGGACTGAGTGAGAAGTCCATTTATGCATAGCACTGTGAGTTGGGGTTTGCATTTTGATTTCTATGCAGTTTTGCTTTGTCTAACAAGCTCTGTGAAGTTTCAGCCCTGGCTGAATTTTTGCCCTGGGAGGAGTCCCCCCTTTTATTATTATTTTTTCAGTTTCCCAGTGCAGCCATTTCTTCTTGCTTGGGACACTCAACTATCTTTCAACTGCCTCTTTCCTGTCCCAAGTCACTCTTGAGAGAAATGACTGAAGTTTGGAATTTTGTCCTTTTGATGGGAAAAGGAAATTCTAAGCCCAGAATAGGTCTCTTCTGGGTCAGGCACACAGATGCCACACTTTCTGGGTAATGGTGCTGGGGCCAGTCTGGCTTCATGAGTCCTCTGAGTGCTGTACCCAAGGCTAACGTAATGACAATAATTCCTGACAGACATGTCATAATCCACAATTAGTGTCATGGAGATGCGCCAGCGTTTGTGGGACTTGAACTGGTTGGGGGAGAACAAAACTGATGCAATGGTCCCAGAGCCCTAGTCACAATGACTCCAAAGTCTAGTTGAACCTAATACTTAATAGCATCTTCCTTCCCAGAGGGCAATAGGTTGCTTGTTCTTGGCTTGTGAAGTTGCTGATATTTTAATTAATTTTTCCAGGAAAACATTGGCCTGCGGTCCTTAGAAACATCACTTTGCTGCCTGGCCTTGCAAGAATCTGACCTATTTTAGGAAGGCAGCTCACTGTGGCCCTAGGGTTCTTTAATGCAGGAGAGAGAAATGAAGCTCTTCTCTCGCTGACTGGATACACAAGTCAGTTACAGCTACCGAAAGGAAGGCTCCATAAGTGTGTCAGTGAACCAAAGGTCTTCACAGATTTGTACTGAGAGGACCTTCCCAAAATAATCATAGACACTCTGGCAGACTGTTAGTTATGGCCCATCCTTCTGAGTATCAGAGGGCCACTAACACAAGGCCTCTCAGGGCTCTGCCCTTTGATGGTGTGATATCTGTGGCCACACCACCTAGCTTGGTTTAGGAACAAAAACTCCACTTCCTGACCACCCACGGGCTGGAGCTGAGAACACACTAAGAATCCACCCTTTTGACTTTACAAGTTAGGAGTGGTGGCTCATGCTTGTAAACCCAGCATTCAGGGCACCGAGATAGGAGAATTGTTGGGAGTTCCGGGTTGACCTGTAAGCCTGAGCTACCTAGTAAGTTCATTGTCCTCTTTTCTAAAGGAAGCAGAAGAGAGAAAAGAGGAAGATAAAAAGAAAAAATAAAGAAAAGAGGTTTTAGCATTAGAAGAGTGTCTTGGGGTTTCCCTTTTTCATCTTTTTAAAAAAATATTATTTACCTTTATTTTATGTGCATTGGTGTTTTGCCTGCATGTATGTCTATGTGGAAATGTCAGATCTTGGAGTTACAGATGTTGTGAGCTGCTATGTGGATTCTGGGATTTGAACCTAAGTCCTCTGGAAGAATAGTCAGTGCCCCTAACCATGGAGCCATCTCTCAAGCCCTGTGACTTAGGGTCTCTAGTCCTATTATAAGACATCCCGCCGGGCAGTGGTGGCGCACGCCTTTAATCCCAGCACTTGGGAGGCAGAGGCAGGCGGATTTCTGAGTTCGAGGCCAGCCTGGTCTACAGAGTGAGTTCCAGGACAGCTAGGACTACACAGAGAAACCCTGTCTCGAAAAAAAACAAAAACAAAAACAAAAAAAAAGACATCCCGCAAAGCAACTAGAGAGGGAAAGCGTTTATTTCATTTCTACCACTCGGGTCACACTCCATCATGAGTGGAAATCAGGACAGGAACTGAAGGCAGGACCCTGGAGGCAGGAACGGAGGCGGAGGCCATGAAGGAGCTCTGCTGACTGGCTCGCCCACCATGGCTTGCTCAGCCTGCTTTCTCACACACCCCAGGACTGCTGCCTCCTCTAGGCCGCATCCTCTCACAGCAGCACTTAATAGAGAAAATGCTCTTCGATTTTCCTCTAGGCATTCTGATGGGGGCATTTTCTCATTTTCTCAGTTGAGGTTCATCTTCTTAGATAATGTCTAGGTTTGTGTCAAGTTGACAAAAAAGACAGGGAATCTAGTGGGTTTTTTTTTTTAATTTTTTTTATTTACTGGTCACAGCGTACACAAATAAAGGCCTTAGTCGGGCCTGTTTTGATCCCTAGTCTCCCAAAGATGTACAATTACAAAAGGAGACGGCAGGAGAAGGCAATGACCCAGAAGACAAGAAGAGATGTGACTGTCTAATGAAGCAAAACTCCAACTGTTCTCTATGGCAAGTTACAGAAACACCCTTTTCCTTGTACAGTTGGTTCTTAGATTTTGCAGGGAAAACAGACACTTGCCAATCAAAGGTGAGACTAATTCCTATAAGCTCAGAACAGTGGAATGGAGGCAGGAAGACAGTCRGGAGTCTGAGCATCCTGGGCTACATACCAACATCTTGTTTCAGGAAAGAAATATACGATCCGCTTACCCTCACTCAGAACGGCGGAAAGAACGAAGACGTCGTATACCCTCACAAGTGCTCTGCTGTACAAGATGTAACCCGAGTGCCTTAGGTGCTTTCCCATAAAAACAGGTGATTCCGGGAACGGGATGTGCTGGAAGGAAGCCTTCCTCTCCCTAGGTGCTCCTGAAGAGAATGGTTTCTCGGCGAGTCTCCCAACCAACAGCTCAAAGAGCACAAGCCTTGCTGTGCGGTGCGGTGCTCTTCCGCCACCTACCGACAACTTTGGCTCATTGCGGTTTCCCAAGGCCTTGCTGCGCTCTCCCGTTCAAATTAGAGAAGGTCACTGAGTCCAAAGGAAAGAGTAAATATCCTTAAATTCTGCACAGCTATCCTATTTCTTCAATGGTCTTTGGTATTCTCCTGCTAAAATAATAATACATGCTGCTGGAGAGATGGCTGGAGAGTAGAGATGTGCCTGCCCCATAGCTAGYCCTGCAGGGCACCTGTGGTCCAGCAAATAAATCAGGCCGGAGAGGTGGCTCAGTGGTTAAGAGTCTTGCTGCTCTTGAGGTCAACCCAGGTTCGATACTCAGCACCCATATCCAGTTGCTCACAACTGCCTGTAACTCTAGCTTTCCAGGATCTGCTGCCATTGCTGGCCTTGGCAGGCACATACATGTGGTACACATACAAACAAGCACACAAACGCACGTGCATAAATAAAAATACTATTTAAAAGGAAATAAACTTATTTAATGAAAAACAAAATAACATGTCAAACAGAGATAGACTCGTATTTTTCATAATTTAATGTTGTGTGATGTATAAAAGTACTGTATATTTTAAGGCATTTGTTGCTTTTTTTTAATCATAAAATATGATCACCCTTAAGGCATTCAGGAAATCGAGTGTGTGTGTGTGTGTGTGTGTGTGTGTGTGTGTGTGTGTGTGTTCACAATGGTGGTGTTTTGGGGGATGGCCTGGGGCTTGTATACACTGATGTAATACTGTTGAACCACACCCCAACCTCTCAAGGAATTTTTTTAATTAGATATTTTCTTTATTTACATTTCAAGTGTTATCCCCTTTCCCCATTTCCCCTCTGAAAACCTCCTATCCCATCCCCTCTCCCCCTGCTTATCAACCTACCCACTCCCACTTCCCTGTCCTGGAATTCCCCTGCACTGGGGCAGTGAGCCTTCCCAGGACCAAGGGCCTCTCCTCTCACTGATGTCCAACAAGGCCATCCTCTGCTACTTGTACTGCTGGAGCCATGGGTCCCTCCATGTGTACTCTTTGATTAGTGGGTTAGTCCCTGGAAGTTCTGGGGGTACTGGTTGGTTCATATTGTTGTTCCCCCTATGGGGCTGCAAACCCCTTTGGCTCCTTGGGTCTTTTCTCTAGCTCCTCCATTGGGGATCCTGTGCCCAGTTCATTGATTGGCTGTGAGTATCTACTTCTGTATTTGTCAGACACTGGAAGAGCCTCTCAGGAGACAGCTATATGAGGCTCCTCTCAGCAAGTACTTGTTAGAATCCACAATACTGTCTTGGTGTGGTAACTGTATATGGGATGGATCCCCAGGTGGGACAGTCTCTGGATGGCCTTTCCTTCAGTCTCTGTTCCACACTTTGTCTTTGTATCTCCTCTCATGGGTATTTTGATCCCCCTTCTAAGAAAGACTGAAGTATCCACACTTTGGTCTTCCTTCTTCTTGAGCTTCATGTGGTCTGTGAATTGTATCTTGGGTATTCCGAGCTTTTGGGCTAATATCCACTTATCAGTGAGTGCAAACAATGTGTGTTCTTTTGTGATTGGGTTACTTCACTCTGGATGATATTTTCTAGTTCCATCCATTTGCCTAAGAATTTCATGAAGCCATTGTTTTTAATAGCCGAATAGTACTCCACATTTTCTGTATCCATTCTTCTGTTCAGGGACATCTGGATTGTTTCCAGCTTCTGGCTATTATAAATAAGACTGCTATGAACATAGTGGAGCATGTGTCCTTATTACATGATAGAGCATCTTCTGGGTAAATGCCCAGGAGTGGTATAGCTGGGTCCTCAGGTAGTGCTATGTCCAATTTTCTGAGAAACTGCCAAACTGATTTCCAGAGTGGTTGTACCAGTTTGCAATCTCACCAGCAGTGGAGGAGTGTTCCACTTTCTCCACATCCTCATCTGCTGTCACCTGAGTTTTTGATCTTAGCCATTCTGACTGGTGTGAGGTGAAATCTCAGGGTTGTTTTGATTTGCATTTCCCTGATGATTAAGGATGCTGAACATTTCTNTTTGATCTTAGCCATTCTGACTGGTGTGAGGTGAAATCTCAGGGTTGTTTTGATTTGCATTTCCCTGATGATTAAGGATGCTGAACATTTCTTTAGGTGCTTCTCAGCCATTCGGTATTTCTCAGTTGAGAATTCTTTGTCTAGCTCTGGAACCCATTTTTTAAAATAGGTTATATGGTTCTCTGGAGTCTAGCTTCTTGAGTTCTTTGTCTATATTGGATATTAGCCCTCTATTGAATGTAGGATTGGTAAGGATCTTTCCCCAACTTGTTGGTTTCTGTTTTGTCCAATTGACAGTGTCCTTTGCCTTACAGAAGCTTTGCATTTTTATGAGGTTCCATTTGTCAATTCTTGATCTTCGAGCCTAAGTTATTGGTGTTCTGTTCAGGAAATTTCCCCCTGTGCCCATGTCCTCCAGGCTCTTTCACACTTTCTTTTCTATTAGTCTCAGTGTATCAGGTTTTATGTGGAATCTTTGATCCACTTGGACTTGAGCTTTATACAAAGAGATAAGAATGGAACAATTTGCATTCTTCTACATGCTAACCGCCAGTTGAACCAGCCCATTTGTTGAAAATGCTGTCCTTTTTTCCACTGGATGGTTTTAGTTCCTTTGCCAAAGATCAAGTGACCATAGGTGTGTGGGTTCATTTCTGGGTCTTCAATTCTATTCCACTGATCTATTTGCCTGTCACTGTACCAATGCCATGCAGTTATCATTATTGCTCTTTAGTACAGCTTGAGGTCAGGGATGGTTATTCCCCCAGAAGTTCTTTTATTGTTGAGAATAGTTTTCGCTATTCTGGTTTTTTTGTTATTCCACATGAATTTGGAAATTGCTCTTTTTAACCCCATGAAGAATTGAATTGGAATTTTGATGGGATTGCATTGAATCTGTAGATTGCTTTCAGCAAGATTGCCATTGTTACTATATTAATCCTACCAGTCCATGAGCATGGGAGATTTTTCCATCCTCTGAGATCTTCAATTTCTTTAGAGACTTGACGTTCTCGTCATACAGACCTTTCACTTGCTTAGAGTCACACCAAGGTATTTTATGTTATTTGTGACTATTGTGAAGGGTATTGTTTCCCTAATTTCTTTCTTAGCCTGTTTATTCTTTGAGTAGAGGAAGGCCACTGATTTGTTTGAGTTAATTTTATATACAGTCACTTTGCTGAAGTTGTTTATCAAGTTTAGGAGTTCTCTGGTGGAATTTTTGGGATCACTTAAGTATGCTAGTGTATCATCTGCAAATAGTGATATTTTGACTTCTTTCTTTCCAATTTGTATCCCTTTGACCTCCTTTTGTTGTCTAATTGCTCTGGCTAGGACTTTGAGTACTATATCGAACAGGTAGGGAGAGAGTGGACAGCCTTGTCTAGTCCCTGATTTTAGTGGGATTGCTTCAAGTTTCTTGCCATTTAGTTTGATGTTGGCTACTGGTTTGCTGTATATTGCTTTTACTATGTTTAGGTATGGGCCTTGAATTCCTGATCTTTCCAAGTCTTTTATCATGAAGGCATGTTGGATTTTGTCAAATGAAATGATCATGTGGGTTTTTTTTCTTTGAGTTTGTTTATGTAATGGATTACATTGATGAATTTCTGTATATTGAACCATCCCTGCATCCTTGGGATGAAGCCTACTTGATCATGATGGATGATCATTTTGGTGTGTTCTTGGATTCTGTTTGTGAGAATTTCATTGAGTATTTTTGCATTAATATTCATAAGGAAAATTGGTCTGAAGTTCTCCTTCTTTGTAGGGTCTTTGTGTGGTTTAGGTATCAGAGTAATTGTGGCTTCATAGAACGAATTGAGTAGTGTTTTCTTCTGTTTCTAATCTGTGGAATAGTTTGAAGAGTATGAGTATCAGGTCTTCTTTGAAGGTCTGATAGAACTACTCTGCACTAAACCCATCTGGTCCTGGGGTTTTTTGATTGAGAGATTGTTAATGACTGCTTCTATTTCTTTAGGAGTTATGGGATTATTTAGATGGCTTATCTGATCCTGATTTGGTACCTGGTATCTGTCTAGAAAATTGTCCATTTCATCCAGATTTTCCAGTTTTGTTGAGTATAGGCTTTTGTAGTAGGATCTGGTGATTTTTTGGATTTCCTCAGGTTCCATTGTTATGTCTCCCTTTTCATTTCTAATATTGTTGACTTGGATACTGTCATTGTGCTCCTTGGTTAGTTTGGCTAAGGGTTTATTTATCTTGTTGATTTTCTCAAAGAACCAACTTCTGGTTTAGTTCATTCTTTGTATAGTTCTTTTTGTTTCTACTTGATTGATTTCATCCCTGAGTTTGATTATTTCCTGCTATCTACTCCTCTTGGGTCTATTTGCTTCTTTTTGTTCTACAGCCTTCAGATGTGTTCTCAAGCTGTTAGTGTCCAGTTTCTTTTTGGAGGCACTCARAGCTATGAATTTTCCTCTTAGTACTGCTTTCATTGTGTCCCATAAGCTTGGGTATGTTGTGGCTTCATTTTCATTAAATTCTTCTTCTTCTTCTTCTTCTTCTTCTTCTTCTTCTTCTTCTTCTTCTTCTTCTTCTTCTTCTTCTTCTTCTTCTTCTTCTTCTTTTTGGTTTTTNAGAGAGAGAGAGAGAGAGAGAGAGAGAGAGAGAGAGAGAGAGAGAGAGAGAGAGAGAATGGAGTGTCTTTCCTTATGTTTTTTGATAACTTTAGGTTGAAAGTCGATTTTATTCAATATTAGAATGGCTACTCTAACTTGTTTCTTGGGACCACTTGCTTAGAAAATTGTTTTCTAGCTTTTTCCTATGAGGTAGTGTTTGTCTTTGTCACTGAGATGGGTTTCCTGCATGCAGCAAAATAATGCTGGGTCCTATTTTATGTATCTAGACTATTAGTCTATGTCTTTTTACTGAGGAATTGAGTGCATTGATATTAAGAGACATTAAAAAAAAAGTGGTTGTTGCTTCCTGTTATTTTTGTTATTAGAGGTGGAGTTATGTTTTCGTGGCTATCTTATTTTTGGCTTGTTAAAAGAATATTATTTTCTGGCTTTTTCCTTTTGTTGGAATTTTCCATTTATTATCCTTTGAAGGGTTGGATTTGTAGAGAGATATTGTGTAAATTTGGTTTTTATCATGGAATATCTTGGTTTCTCCATCTACGGTAATTAAGAGTTTTGCTGGGTATAGTAGCCTGGGCTGGCATTTGTGCTTTCTTAGGGTCTGTATGACATCTGCCCAAGATCCTCTTGCTTTCATAGTCTCTGGCGAGAAGTCTGGAATAATTCTGATATGTCTGCCTTTATATGTTACTTGACCTTTTCCCTTTACTGCTTTTAATATTCTTTCTTTGTTTTGTGCATTTTGTGCTTCAATTATTATGTGACAGGAGGAATTTCTTTCTTGGTCCAATCTATTTGAAATTCTGTAGGCTTCTTGTATGTTCATGGGCACTTCTTTCTTTAGGTAAGGGAAGTTTTCTTCTTTAATTTTGTTGAAGATATTTACTGGTCCTTTAAGTTGGGAATCTTTACTCTCTTCTATACCTATTATCCCTAGGTTTGGTCTTCTCAGTGCCCTGGATTTTCTGGAAGTTTTGGGTTAGGAGCTTTTTACATTTTGAATTTTTTTTGACCGTTGTGTCAATGTTTTCTATGGTATCTTCTGCACCTGAGATTCTCTTTTCTCTTGTATTCTGTTGGTGATTCTTGCATCTATTTCTCCTGATTTCTTTCCTAGGTTTTCTATCTCCAGAGTTATCTCCCTTTGTGATTTCTTTATTGTTTTCATTTCCATTTTTAAATCCTGGATGGTTTTGTTCAATTCCTTCACCTGTTTGGTTGTGTTTTCCTGTAATTCTTTAAGGGATTTTTGTGCTTCCTCTTTATGGGCTTCTATCTGTTTACCTGTGTTCCCCTGTACTTCTTTAAGGGAGTTATTTATGTCCTTCATAAAGTCCTCTATCAGCATCATGAGATGCGATTTTAAACCCAAATCCCGCTTTTCCGGTGTGTTGGTGTGTCCAGAACCTGATGTGGTGGGAGAACTGGGTTCTGATGATGCCAAGAAGCCTTGGCTTCTGTTGGTAAGGTTTTTGCACTTGCCTTTCACCATCTGGTTTTCTCTGGTGTTACTTGGTCTTGCTGTCTCTGGCTGGGGCTTGTCCCTCCTGTGGGTCTGTAAGCCTGTGTTAGCACTCTTGGGAGACCAGCTCTGTCCTGTCAGGACCAGTGTACAGAGGACTGTGGGACAGGCCTAGCTCCGGTGCAGATGGTGCCCAGAAGGATCCTGTCCCAGCTGTCCCACTCTTCCTGTGCCCTGTGTGCTCCTGGCCTGGTCCTGCCTTGGGCCGTCACCAGAGAGAAAGCAATGATCTCATCTCAAAGCTCAGGAGTCAGAACACTCCCTGGAGACCAGCTCTCCCCTGGAACAGAGGGCTTTGGAACAGCCCCAGCTCCTGGGTGACCAGTGAAGAAATTTTTAAAAGAGAAATAGTTTGTGGTAGTCGGGTCAACTTGACACACCCTAGAATCTCTTGGAAACAGAGTCTCAGAGAGGGACTGTGTAGGGGAGTGAGGTTGGTCTGTGAAGGAGTCATTCAACCTCCAAAGGGGTCGTGACTCACAGGTTGAGAAACTGCTCTAGAGGATGGCTGTGACCCCATGGGTAGAAGCAGAGCCCATGGAAGGTGTGAGTCCTGGGAAAGCTGGGTTATCAGTGTAAATACTTTCAGCTACAGGCTTTCCACAGCTCGTGTGTGTGTGTGTGTGTGTGTGTGTGTGTGTGTGTGTGTGTGTGTGTTGAATGTATGACTGTGTGCTGAGATGTCAGAGGTCAATGGTCGGGTGTCTACCTTGTTTTGTGTGACAGGGAATCTCACTGAACCTAGAGCTTATCAATTCAGCTGGCTTGGCTTGACCATGAGCTTCAGGGCGCCCCCTGTCTCTGCATCCCCTCCGCCCTACAGTTAAGATSGCAGACACATGCTGTAACCGCGGGGATTTGTACGGGTGCTGGAAATCTGAACTCCATTCGTCATGTTTGCACGGCATGCACTTGCTTGACTGAACTCTATTTTTCTGAACCACTTGAGTAAATGAACAGTGTAGATTCCACAAAGCGCCCTTGTTATGGCCAGCTCTGGTGTTAACTTACCACAATTTAGGAAACAATCTAGATAAAAGCGGGTATTTTCAGAAGGACGAGCATGTCGCCTTTCACTGGCGTGGCCTCCCCTCTTGCTGCAGAGTGGTATGTGCTCTGTTGCTGCCGCTGATTCCCTCTCGGACAGAAGAGCCAGCTTCCAGGCTTTCCCTGTGGGCTAGGACCAGAAGCTCTCCAGAGCCTTTCGGTTTCCACCACAAGATTGTGACCTCTGAAACACCTTGCATATTGACTGAGTTAGCAGTCATTTCCCCAGTGAGAGACTTCTGCTTTGCGACTACCTCAACAGTTGAGGCCAGCCTTAAGAACTGAATCCTGGATTCTTTGTGTCTAGGGTTATTCATTTTGACCATGTTTATGTGTCTATGTGCATGCGGTTCTGTTTCTCTAGAGAACCCTGACTGAAACTCCCTGCAGCATGTCTGTGGGTGCCCTCCTCAGGGCCTTCTCTCGAGAAGTCCCTGCCTCCCTACTTCCCTCGCCATACTCTCAGATCCCCAATCTAGGTTCATGTGAACGAGGAAACAGTTGCTCATGATAACTTTTCTTCTTTTTAAAATTTTGCTATGGTGTGTGTGTGTGTGTGTGTGTGTGTGTGTGTACAGGAGCACATGTGTGCTTGCTCATGCCAAGATGCATATGTGGAGGTCAGAGAACAATTTTCAGGAGTTGTTTCTTTCCTTCCACCATGTTCCAAGGATTAGACTCAAGTCATGAGGCTTGGGCACAAGCCTTTACTCACTGAGCCATCCTGATAGCCCATGATATTAAAAAACAATCCATAGAAGAATAAACTATCTTAAGCTTCTAGAGAGATGTGTAATAGCTTTGAAAAAGGGTGTAGAAGTCTGTACAGGAATCATTGTACTTGAGAGGATGGGGCAAGAGGATCTGGAGTTCAAGGCCAGCTTGCATTACCTAAACAGACAGATGGATGGATGGGTGGATGGGTGGGTGGATGGGTGGATGGATTGATGGATAGGTGGATGGGTGGATGGATGGATGGGTAGATGGATGGGTGGATGGGTGGATGGATGATGGATGGATGGATAGGTGGATAGATGGATGGATGGGTGGATGGATGGATAGATGAATGGGTGGATGGATGGATGGATGGGTGGGTGGATGGGTGGGTGGAGGGGTGGATGGATGGATAGGTGGATGGGTGGATGGGTGGATGAATGGGTGGATGGATGGTAAATAAATGACTACCTTAAAATGTGGATAAAGGAGAGTAACAAGAGTAGGAACACTTCTTATTTCAGAACATGCTATGAATCCGTGCACACAGCGGACTTTTGTGTAGGAACTGACAGTTATGTCAATGAAACAGAATGAGTCATTTCCAGAGTCTCGGTGGGGAGTTCACAGTTGAATGGTACGGTTCACACACAGCCTCCAGAGGTGGGAACAAGCTTTTCAAAGCTCAGAGCTTTTACTTTTCTAAAACTACTCTTTCCCAGAAATGCTGACATTTTGTCTGACTGGAAATGACATGTTAAAAAAAATACCTGCCTCCGTCCAGGTTAGGAGTGAGTCCAAGTCCTACCCATCCCTATTGTCCAAGTCACCCAGTATTATTTATTTAAAGACTGCACGTTCTCTGTGGCTCTGTTACTTTTTGTACTAAAAAAGGTGTGCATAAGCAGCACATGATTAGCACATGCAAGTGATCCAGCACCGGGAAAGAGGCAGGAGGACCAAGAGTTTAAGGCTAGCCTGGTCTGTCTGTCTGTCTGTCTGTCTGTCTGTCTGTCTGTCTGTCTGTCTGTCTGTCTGTCTGTCTCTTCCTCTCCCTCTCTCCCCTCCTCTCACCAATACTTTCTGTATTTCATTACTAAAAGGGGAATTTCCTTTAAAGTTTATTAAAGGATATGAAAAATGCCTACCAAATACAATTTCACTTTTGCTTAAGCCAGAGAGAAGGAAGTCTCACACCAGAGGGCCAAGGGAACGGTGGCTGTCAGGAAGAGAGATAGAAAGGTGACCAAATGACCTTTAAAACAGCATTTCTAAGAGTTCAGTAGAAAGGTGAGACTTTTTCTCCTAAGATATAGATCTTAGTCCAGAGTGGTGACTCCTGTAACATCAGCACATGGACAACTGAAGCAGGAGGATTGCCACTAGCTTGAGATCAGCCTGGGCTACAGAGTGAGAAAACAAACTTCTATTTTAAAATAATCTTTTATTTGCCCATCATATACATCTGAACATATATTTGGATAAACAATATATTGTTTCAGTAGTAAGTGAATAATTTAATCTCTAGTATAAATCACAAAGTCTAATCTCTGACTTCCAAGCATTTATATTTTTTCTAGTGTGATATAGAACAAGAATAGTCTACTATTCATGTTGCTGATTTTAATGAGAAGGAGATAGTCCATCTTCCATTGATTAGAGTTAGGCAGTGATTCTGAGGTCAAATTCAAGAGGTAGATGACAAAGTCAGAGAGTGCACGTGACTACAGGATGGAAAAACAACATGCAAAGGAGAACCCTGAGTAACAACCAATCACAGTTCCTTAGAAACACATTAGTACATGGGAAACAATCAGATAGACAGAGGGAAAAAACCCACAGGYAACTTAATTGCCTATATTAAACATGGAAACAAAGTTTTTCAAATTCTAAAAGGGATGCTTTTTTCCCCCATGGCTTTTTGCTGTGGTTATTTTGAAGACAAAGATTCTTATTCTCTATAGATTTTAAAAATATTTTCTAAGATTATTGACTAGTGTTCTCATGAGCTATCAATCAAAGATCTATAGAACTATTAGAACTCCAGGCTTCATTAATCGACACACTTCACAACAGAATCAAAGTCATTTCAGCTCTAGTGAGACGGGACCTTCGGGCTCCCGGGCTGAGTTTGGGAAGCGCATGGTGCCAACGGCTCTCTGAACTGCTGAAAACACTGTCCTGCAGCCGCCTGGGGACCGAGCTATACTGAGAGCACAAGAGCTGTCTTCACATTCTTCTTTTTACCAGCAGCATTTCCTCTTTCCCATTTCCTTCCAGGCTCCCCGCCTTCCCCCCAGCCCACCATCTCTTCTCCAGCGTTCTGCTGCTGGAGTCTTGTACCTTTCCCTTCCTGTTCCTCCTGTGCTGCCCCCCTTTCCCTTTGTTAGGCCTTATTTCCTCATTCTTGGCTTTCTTTGGTTCTCCTTGCACGGGAGTGTAGATGGGATGAATTTGGGGGCATACTGGGGGTGGCACCCAGGGCCTCGTGCACTCTAAGCACACGCTATACTGCCAAGCCACACCACCAGCCCCAGTAAAGTAGTTCTGAGTCGGTCTATGCACCAATGCGCCACAGGCACATATGTGAGCATCCCTTAAATGTAGTGTTTGTCCACTGCTCATAGAAACTTGTCTTCTTTGACATCAACAGCTGCGTTCAAGATGTAAGAGCAAATTCTTGATTTGGGGGCATTTGTTTGCCATCTCTGAATAAAAGTCACTGCTAATGACTATTGACAGTTATGGGTGTGTCTGTGAAAGCATTTCCAGAAAGGTTTATCCAAGCAGGGAAGACCCATCTTGAATGTGCAGGCACCATCCTACGGGCTGGGGTCCTAGATCGGATATAAACAGAAAGTGAACGAAGCACAAACATCCGTCTGTCTCGGGGATGACTGGGGCACAGTGTGACCAGCCAGTTGCTGCTCTGCTGTCCCGCCGTCCCCAACAACATTGTCTGTTTGCCCTAACCGTGAGCTAACACAAACCCTTCCTTCCCTCGGCTGCTCTCATCAGTTACTTCCTCACAGCTACGAAATGTGTTCTTTTCCTCCTTGGGTGTGTATCACCTGTAGAATTGTGGTGCGGTGCTGCGTGCTAGGGGGATATCCAGCACTGTCTACTCTATACATATACGCATGGACTTGTGGATGGGCCCGAGGTCCCGTCAGGTGTCTTCCTTAAGAGACGGCTGCCTTACTTTGAGATTGGACCTCCTTGGCTGGAACCCACTGGTTGGGCTAGGCTGGTCAGCAAGTCCCAGAGATCCGCGTGTCTTCCTGTTTCCAGGACTGGAATGACAAACACGCCCCACCAAGCCTGCTGTTCTGTGTGGATGCTGAGGAATGACTCGGGTTCCCGTACGTATGTGACAAACACTTTCCCAACTGAGTCATCTCTTCAGCCCCGACACTGTACCAGAGAGGCAAGTGTTAACACATAATAAATAGAGGGGTAGGCATTGGTGAGATAAATGAATATAAATGCATGGGTCAAGAAAATTACCATTTCCACAGCATGTGGGCCTTTTGTAGCACAGCTAAGGAGACTCTATGACTGACTGCAGAAAGGTCAAATCTGACTTGTGCCACAAAAGCTCATCTCAGGCTCCGTCTCGGCCATTGCTTTTAGCAATTCTCTTTCCCAGTTTTATTGTTCTCTCTCCTTTTATACTCAGGATTTCTCTCCAAAACAGTGTGTTTTCCTTAGCACTCTGTGTCCCCTCAGCCCTTCCAAGGACCCTGTAGACTCTGAGCAGGTGATCTCACTAGTTGTCTTTATGTCTTCTTTATACCTTTATATATTTATCCTTACACCTCAGTGTTTGCATGTAATCTCTCTTTCCTGGCCTCCTGGAAGTCATGCTTCCTGTAATTCAGCTGACAAAGCAAACGCTTCGTGGATACGTGGCGCTTACCTGGGACACGCCAGGCCCAGTCTAACCACAGTGCATTAGGAACGACCTCCAGTTGGGTGGTGTTAGAGGGAGTTTTATCTGAAAATGATTCCAAAACCTGCAAGAAACAAAGCAAAGAGGCATGAGCTTTGAATGTCAGTGCCTCTTGCTTGGCCGGGATTTCTTCAGTGCCTGGTGTCAGCTCTCCCCAGAGGACAGTCTTGTCCTGCTGTTTCAGTTTCTGCATTTTCAGAGTCCCTTAAAACAGGACAGCTATCTGTCTGTCTATGTGAATCACACGATTCATCCAGCCACTGTTTCAAATGGTGAAAAGCTGGAAAGGGCTCAGTGGGCAAAGACTGCTAAAGGAGGTCTGAATCCTGCATATGGTATGGGGGAGGCTGCCATTAAAATGCCCATGGGAGAAAGGCGACAGAGACGGGGGATGAATGGCAGCAGCTGTGTAGGTTCAAGAGTGAGGACAGCAGTGTCCTCGTGGGAAAACCTCACAGTGTGCTTGGAGACAGGAAAGGAAAGATGTGCTAGATACCAAATACAGACTGTTCTGCCCGAGTGAGGAGCATTTCTTTCTTTCTTTCTTTCTTTCTTTCTTTCTTTCTTTCTTTCTTTCTTTCTTTCTTTCTTCCTTCCTTCCTTCCTTCCTTCCTTCCTTTCTT
>BDUI01001689.1:48193-61167 GCA_002335545.1 Apodemus speciosus | reverse complement strand
AATCTTTCTCATTGCACAACCGCACATATAGCAAAGCCATTCATCTGACAGACACTGATTTATATGTAGAAATGTTGAGCCCTACTTGTCAGATGGGTGAGATTCCACAAAGTACCCAGCAAAYGGACAGTAGATTCGAGGCTGCAGATCCTTCACCAGCTGAGCTTTGTAATTCAGAAGCTTTCTTCTTTCCGCCTTAATGAACTGGGCTTTCCATTCCTCTGCAATGATAGATTTGGGGTTAGTATACTCCTTTCAGAAGTCATTGGAAAGTGAATGTCCTGGTTCATACTTTCTTAAGCTGGGTTGGGACTCCACCTGGGGATGTGTAAACGCACAGGGCATAAGAAAATCAACCCAGTTAGTTTTCTGAGAATCCAGCTAACAAAAGTTAATTCAAAACTAAACCCATAATGAATGGTGCTGCTCGCCTGTGTTGAACCTTGTAACATCGCTGGGTATGATGTAATATCTCTGCAGCCTCGGTTCTGAGCATCCAACAGGAATGCTTTACACTGTACATGTTGTCATGCAACACAACAGCAATCATGTATGTGTGCCTTTGGCACACATTCAAAACTACTGCATGCTACGAACTACATGATGTACCACACAGGCGACCGTTTTTGTTCTTATAGAAACAGAATGGTTTAATTATGGAAAAAAGACTTTATATTTTCTTATCATTACATTACATACATTAATTTGATATATTCTAAGGGAGGGTTGTACTGTGCTAGAATCTTTTATTTTTGAACTTGCTGTTTGAGTTGTTGACTTGAGTTTCACAAAATTTCATAGTTCAATGAATTTTAATGGGCTCAGGGCAGAATTTCTAAAAGCTCATGAAATGGCCCTAAACATAATTCTGCTGCATAGTAATACATATTTATATAAATTCTCAGAATTGATCATAAAATCAAAATATCAATCAACTTTGAAAAYTGCTTGAGATACCCCCACATCCTACTGTATCAAATGCTCATCCAAGATTTAATTCTTTATATAAATAAATAAGTACATCCATTTTGTGGTATACAAATTTGCTTTTGTCTCTAGTAAATACTAAACTATATGTAAAGAATTATTTTAAAATCAATTTGTTTATTGATTTGTTTATAGTTTATTATCAGTAGAACTTGATTTTTGTGCCAATTTTATGTATTTGTATACCCAGGGTTGCATAAAAATTTCTCTGATGCCAAGGGATCACAAAATGGAAAAGTTTAATCAGTCTTGCTCTACTTGAAAGGGACTTGTTCAGGTGAAGATGAAATGGTGTTGGAGACAGTGCCTAAAAATTAAGGGGCTGGAGTGCTACCATCTTACAGATGCTCCTGTCACGTATGCAACGGATTCAGCATTCTTCTCCACCCGCTGTTCCAGGAACTAGCTAAGCAATAAACTGATCAAATGCTTACTCACCGGAGCTTCATGCTGCGGAACCAGCTAATCAGAAAAATGACCTTTGCCTAATCTCCCTCACCCTTGCATTCCGAGGACGTTTCATTTGACTGTTTTAGATTTATTGCCTTTTCCTTGTTCCCTCACTTTACTCTTTAAAACCCCCTATCTTTGTTACAATAAACAGACCTTGACAAAGATTTCGCAGGGTCTCACTCTCTTGTCTCGCCCATTTTGCTTTCAGGCAGATCCTCCTCGGACCCACGAGTCCCGCAGGACGGGACAAAATGGAGAGACAGGGAAGACAGAAGTGGAATAAATCCCTTCGACATTGGTGGAGWTGTGTCCTCAGCTCGAGTTAGCAAATTTTTATTATTTACCAGGAAAGCAGCCACAGGTTTCAAGCTCGCTTCTTGTTTGTTGTATTTTTGGAGAGGCTAGCTGAATTCAGGGCTCAGTAGCGGCTGAATTCAGGGCTTTCTTTGTAGGCAAGCCTGTTCTCTATGCTCTGTAACTCCTCTAGTCATTAACCTTTTACTAGTGTGAACCATCGCCTGGTACACTAGGAAATAGAAATCTATTTTTATAACCTTATAACTCACATTACTAAAATCACAGGCACAGATGTTAGCCACACTTAGGAGTCAAGCCCTGCCCACCACTCAGAATTGAGTAGACAATCTGTCTCCTGCCTCCTACTCTGTCAATAGAATGATTATAGACTCCTCATAAAGTCCTCTCCTTTTCTTTTTCCCCACTGCCCAGTGTTTATTACATCTCTTCAATGTTCTCTGGGGCACTAAGCATACAATACTGAATTAGACTATAAATCTTATGAACAATAAAAGGGAAGTGCTCCTAAGGAAATGCTTTCTTAGTGAGAGTAGCAAGTTTTAAAAGGACAAATAAATTGTGTAAATAATTATATAAAGCGATATGAACAGCACAGCAGGGCAGAAGGAGGTGGGGTGGATGGTCACCCTTAGGCAGAGATGTTAGGGAGTGTCTGCGCTGAGGTGGGGTGGGGTAGACAGGGCAGTCAGGGAACAGACAGTATCTGAATTGAGACCCATGGGAAATTGATAGCCATGCAGAGTTTAGCAACGAGAGGACTGGAGGAAATGAAAATAGTCAATGTAACAAGCCGGGCCAGGAATAGACCAGGAGCACTAGCCTGAGGACACGACCCGGCAGCAAAGAGGCCTGACTGAGCGAGCATGTTCGGAGGCGATTGGTCAGAGAAGTCTAGGATTAAACAGGATCTAGAGTTACAGCATATAGGATCAGAGAGGTGGTGCAAGGATGAAAAACTGAATGAACTGTCTCACATACCTACTTTCTTCACACAAACCCCAGTATCACCCTTAAATCCAGAGAAGAATATCTCCTGGGTAGGAATCTCCTGGGTAGGAATCTACCCTGCCTGTACCACCCCTGAGTATACCACAGGACCATTAGGAAGCAACCACACCAAGTCCCACATGCTACATTCTGGACCTCATCCTAAAAGCATGGAGGCCAGAGTTTCCCATCACATCCTTTCCTCATCCCATTCTGTGCTTTACTCTGATACTCATTGACTGCCTTTCTTAGCCCCTCCTAGATACCCCCTCCCAGAGGTGCTCATTCATCTCGGCGGACCCCTTGCATTCTCCCATTGAATTTCGAAACCTCAGTTCTTAGTGTCTATAGTTCACGAGGTTGGTTCCTTTGAGCAGATACCATATGCCAGGCATCTTTGTACTTGTTCTCAAAGCATCTGCCCAAGCACCGTGCCTAATGCTCAGTTTCACTAGGATAGAAATTATTACCAGTAAATTTTCCACCACTGAAAGTCATTGGAAAGCCCGATGCTCCTCCAGCGAAATCGCTCATCATTAGAGCAACTTTCTCAGGAAGCCTTCCCCCATTGGGTCTGGTGCAGTCCACTGTGTTGAGTATTTTATGACCTGTGGGGAAAGAACATGTAATTTCAAATGCTCTGGTATGAATTATCAAGCTAACAAGGTTGTCCGGTGCAGTCTGTATAATCTAATTCAGTAGATTACAGAAGAATTGGTATGCCCCCCCCCCCACTCAAAACAAACCAACAATCAAACAAACAATCCAACAAACAAAGAGGAAGCTGTCAGAATCTAAAGTCTTAGACTATTCTGATTTCCAAGTAAAGTATTCCATCCTTCTGGCTGGCTGCATATCACAGAGTAGAGCACAGAATAGGTACTTCATGATGACCATCAGTCTAATTTCACTATAGATCACAGAATACTCTCCTAACTGTCTCCAGATGCTGAGGTTAAGGGCTCAGCTCAACCCAGATGCCCTTGTCTCTGACAAAAATCTATGTACAATTGTGTTCCAAATGATTAGGGCCTTGCTTCACTCACGATGAAATTTTCTAGTGGTAATATTTTTGTTTTCCCTTTTCTTTGTTTTGTTTTACTCTTCTCTGCTTTGCTCTTTAAGACAGGGTCTTATAGAGCCCAGGCTGACCTGAACTGTTTGTTAGAGCATGACCCTGAACTCCTGTTCTTCCTGTGTCTGCCTCCTGTTTGCTGGGATCGCAGCCAACATGATGAAAGAGACTCATGGCGTTTATTCAACAATAAATTAATGATAGTCTTGAAAAGGTGTAAATATCAGTTTCCTTGTGCTAAGAGCAATGTACCTGCCAGCATAGACTCCTAATTATTGGCAAGTTTTCATCTGAAAAAAATCTAAAAGATTTATTTTCCAAAGATAAGAGCATAATGTACTGTGTTCTCTGAAAGCGGAGACAGAAAATGAGCACAGGATGAAGTTTTGGACATCCTCTTTCCTGCCCATGGCGCATTTCCCTTTCCATTGCTTTCAGAGACAGGAAGGTACCTTTGTACTCCACGATAATGCACGTGTCCATCTCAGGATGAACGCCATCCATCAAGATCATGAACCGGAGGTTCTGGTCTACCTGCAACCCAACAATAAAACAACTGTGTAGCTCAGCTTGGCCTTAATATTTGAGAAGATTGCCATTTTGAGAAAAATCAGTAAATCAGATCAAAATTTAAAGGAAATGAAAAACTTTTCCTGGAACTAGGTTTACTAGCCTGTTTTATACGGTTATACATTTGCTAAGTGGAAATGAAAGCTTTGAGCAAAGACAGTTATATCCAAAACTGAAGCTTCGAAACAGGTTGTATTCACTGTACCAACAACATGGGCCACATTCTATACATTCGAATGTCACCTCAGAAAGCACAGTAAGAATACAAACAGATCTCTGACCTGTTGCCACATTCCAAATGGAACCACGTTGATGTTAGTTAACTGGACGCCGCTCTGATCCAGATACCAAAACACAGGCCTTTCTGTGTCGCCAACATAAATGGGAATGTCTGGTCGTCTCTGGGAAAGCTGCTTCAGGGTCGGGTAACTAGATCAGAAGGGTAGAAACAGTGAAAGATGATAAACCAGGATTCACTAGCAAGAGAATGGCCTGCTGACTGAACAGGAAGGAGGTGGAAGCCAGCCTTTCATGACAGTGCAGAGAGGGCTCCTGCTCACACTCAGGACTGCATCCCAGAGGATATGACTTCATGGCTAGGACATACTAACAAACCACAGAGTGGACATCAGCCAAGTGTGTTAGTCCCATGTTCCCACTATTGCTGTGAGTGGTGAGGCCGGATGGGGTGGGCAGTAGCAGAAGTCACAGAGAGAGTCATGCAGATGCTGCTGTAAAATGAACATCTTCATGATCTTCCTAAGTAGCCGCTCTCAGTAAAACAGAGGACACAGGACAGATAGGGTTTATTTGTGTGTCCCTAGCTGACCTGGAATCCACTCTGTAGACCAGGTTGGCCTGAACTCAGAGATCCACCTGTCTCTGCCACTTGAGTGCTGGGATTAAGGGCATACRCCACCATCACCTGGCTCTGCCTGTTTTCTTATAGAACCCAGGACCACCAGGCCAGGGGTGGTACCACTTCCACCCATGGGTCACTGCCACGTTTCCTAAAGGCTGATAGTTACACTGATGTTATCCATCCTTTGGAGGACTCAAGTTACCAGAGAGGTCATACAATAAAATTTAATGGAGATGAAAAACATCTAGTAATCTCAACTGTTTGTAACCAGGTACCCAGGTCTTTTCAGCTGCTTATATACGTGAAGGCAATTGTCATTTCTACTGAGCATTAATTACCTAAAATGATAATTTTGATGTATCACTGTAGGGTATGGTAGAAAGATGAGCAAACGGTTAGGATCCATTCTATCACGAGAAAGTGTACTGCCGTGAGTTTCCACATTTTTTATGCTTTTCCTGTTGTGGGTTTTTTTTTTTTTTTTTTTTTTTTTTTTTTTTTTTTTTTTTTTTTTTGAGATAGAGTCTCTGGTGTAGCCAAGCTGACCTGGAGTTCTTAAAATTCCTCCTAACTCAACCTTTTGGCTATTAGGATTACAGGCGTGAGGCACCATGGTCTGCGGTTTGGGTCTTACTATATATTCTGAAGATTTTTTTGTTTTTATAGATGAGAAAACATATTCATAAATGCACAGCTAATACGAACAATAACTTGGTGTTCAAACTTTGTTTTTTCTCACCAAACCCTGCACTCCATTAGAAGGCAGTTTTAAATTTTAACATGGTTGCTTTCTAGTTTTAGAATCAGACTAGTGTCTGGCCATGGTACTATTTCTCTGTAATCTCCTACAGACAAACACATAAAAGAATCAGACTGTCATCCGAAAAGAAATAGGTGGCTGGGAGCACAAACAAAATCAGCATGGCCGCATGCATCAGCTGTGCTAATCTGCGATGCCCGTGCGGCGAAGAGCTACGTAAATAAGCAGAACTTGTGAGGCAGGGAGAGGAAATAGGAAGGAAGCAGATTTCATCCTCCAAGCAAAAGATGTAAAAATTCCAGGATTCTTTTGACCTGAGTTCAGAAAATACACCTTGCATCATAAAGAGAATTATGAAACAATGACCCCAAAAGAGATATTTACTGTTTTTTATTATTGTTTTTTTTTTGTTGTTTGTTTGTTTGCTTGATTGGTTGTTTGAGACGGGGTTCCTCTGTGTAACAGCTCTGGCTGTCCTGGAACTCGATTCATAGACCAGGCTGGCCTTGAACTTATAGAGATTCATTTGCCTGCCTCTGCCTCCCGAGTGCTGGGATTAAAGGCACACTGCAGCCAGCGAACCTTGGGCATTTGAATACTTGGTCCATGGTTGGGGGTAGTCTGGGGAGGCTTAGGAAGTATGTCGAGGGGGGCATCCTCTCTGCTCATGCTCCTAGTCCAATATGCGCACCATCCGCTGTGGCTCCAACAGCCTTGACAGTCACCCCTCCTCCACCCACCCTACGGTGAGCTTTAAGGTTCTGGAACCATAAGTCCAAATAAATTATTTCTCTTATAAGTTGCCTTGGTCACCATGTTTTATCACAATGGGAAAGTAACTAATGCTATCATCTAACTGATCATTCTTATTGTCTGCTAATGTCATATAGCAATACTATGCTGACATTATGAAATAACATTTCTTTGAACGCTATTCACTCCACCACACTATTTTCCTCTTTGGTAATTGCGGGAAGTTTTACCTAAAGTAAAGGTCAGACAGGATGAGGGTAAATGGCATGAGTGGTTACTAATTGACTCAGAAAGAACGCAATGAGAAGGGGTTTGCCAAGGAGATGGAGGGAATGTAAAACTCTCAAGTCTCAGCAGACTTTCAGTGGCAAACACTCATGACATGTTTAACAGTGAGTGTGTTATGACCCTGCCCTTAGTGTGTAACAACTTTGATCAGGAGACTCTGACACTGGTCTTTGACTGGCCCTTCAGTGGGGACATATGGTCTCCTTAGGAAGGGTAAATAGAATAGATTTTGCAGGTGGACTGGGGGAGGTAGGGACGGAAGAAGAGAATACAGGAAAGGGAGGCTGGAATTGGGGGTGTTTGAGAGGTAGTATAGAAAACTAATACAATAGAAACTTTCTGGAAACATTCTGGAGGGTGACCCTAGCTAGGATATAGAGGCTAACCCTAACCCTAAACCTAACCCTAACCCCGAACCCTAACCCTAGCCCCTAACCCTAGCCCATAACCCCTAACCCTAACCCTAACCCTAACCCCTAACCCTAACCCTAACCCTAACCCTAACCCTAACCCTAACCCTAACTCTAGCTCTAACCCTAAACTCTAAGCCTAACCCTAACCCCTAACCCTAACCCTAACCCTAACCCTAACCCTAGCCCTAGCCCTAACCCTAAACCCTAACCCTAACCCTAACCCTAACCCTAACCGATACAAAACCCTAATAGATACAAAACCGATATATATATATATATAATGTTGTGTAGCATTCCTAGCAGGGGGAGTAGGCTTGTCTCTGACTCTTCTGGCTGTTCTTCAGAGCCCATTCATTCCTCCTACAGTGTTGCCTTGCCCAGACTTGATATGAGAGTTTGTGCCTAATCTTATTCCATTTTGTTATGCCATGTTCGGTTGGCATCCCTAGGAGGTCTGTTCTTTTCTGAAGGGAAACAGAGAAGCAGTGGATCTGCAGGTTCGACGGAGGGGGCAGGTGATGGGAACTAGGAGGAGTGGAAGGAGGGGAGGCTCTAGTCAGGATGCATTTTGTGAGAAAGGAATACAGTTTTAAAAGGGGGAAAACAAAGCAGGACATGGCTGTGAGGGTGGTAACGCTGGCGTATGGGAGGCTAAGACAGGAAGACCCAGATAAGCCTGGTTGCATAGCAAGGTGCCATCTCAATAAGCAATAAAAAAGCAGGGTTTGGCGAAACAGTGCATGAACTGAACTTTGCCCACTTTCTTTTTTTTTTTTATCTATAGCCTTATAAGATAATATAAAGGTAATAATATTTTATGATCCACGGGAATTATACCCATCACTAAAGTTTTATTGGGATAATAGTTCCTACTTTCATTTGTGACTCCCTGTGACACTCCTGTGTTCCAAGGGCAGTGATAGGTGGGGTTCAACATGTGTTTAAGACTCATAATATTCAGCTGGTCCTTTGTTTTAAAAGTGCCTGTCTGTCATTTTTGAGACAGGGTTGTTATGTAGCCTACACTGGCACTGAATTCTTGATCCTCCTGCCTCAGCTTTTCAAATGCTTAGATCACTGGCTTTTTCAATGTGTGTGTGTGTCTGTCTGTCTGTCTGTCTGTCTGTCTGTCTGTCTGTCTGTGTGTGTTGGTTTGTGCTATAAATTTTGAACAAAAACAAGGCCACTCTGATGAGCTTTATACCTGTGCCTGTTCATGAACAGAGAGCAGAAGTCTGTGAGAAGTTATAAGCACCCTGCTTTCCATAATGGCTCCTTCCTCACTCCTGTCGATATAAACTGTGGAAGAATTTTTAAAATTAGAATTGTGGTACATATACAAAAAGTTACTTTCGTTTTTCTTCTTTTTCATAATCCTAATAGCGCAAGTCAGAATGCAGAAGCACCTAAAAATGTTTTATAAGCAGAGTACAGTGGCGCATGTCTATAATTCCAGTATTTGGACATGGCAGTAAAATAACCATTAGTCAGGAGTTCTCATAATCTCAGCTACACAGTGAGTTCAAGGCCAGCCTGAACTTCATGAGATCTGTCTAAGAAAGAAAGCAACCACCCAAAAGACACCCCCCCCCCAGGCCTGTAGGTCAGCTGTTGTTATCTTAGGAGTTGGGTATGTGACTTCTTTACCTCAGGTGGTCTGAGTGCATGTGACTGATATAAATGAGGTCTGCTCTGCACAGCCTCTCCAGCCAGTCAGACGGAGGCTCATGTAGCAACCACCATCCTCGGGCAAAAGCAGGGCCAGTTAGCCAAGGGTCAAACGCCATTCGCTTGTCTCCCAACTTGAGGTCCATGCAGGCATGAGTGAGATAAGTGATCTGTTAGAAGAGAGTGAGACTCCTGTTACGGCTTGGTCAGCAGCAATGGAGGGCAGGGATCAGGCTGATTCTCTGACAAGGTCAAGCCAGCTCTGGCTCAAAGATAACTGCAGACACACTGACAGAACACAACACCCTCCGCAGACTGTCAGACATGGACTCTAGTGCCTGGTGCTTTGTGTCAAGTCAACGATGTACCAGATTTTCCTCTCTTTAAACCAGCTCTGACGTGTTTAGCAGTGATTATGTTAGCACAAGGATCAGGGGACTTGGCATGCCAGTGTAGCTTCGAGGAATATTGCTTACGCGATTCCTAATTAGTTTGGCGGGTTGGCACAGCTGGGCAGACTGGACTGAAGTCAGGATAGCTGGGCTCTACATTACCCGTTTCCTCATCCTATAGGATGCCAAGAGCCTCTGCAAATGGGTATCAACAATGACTTCCAGACAGGTGCCGGAAGGGGAATTCCAGACCTGTTCCTCACCCCCACCCTCCTGCCTGGCACATCCACAGATAAAGAATACACAGAGGGGCAGAGATACGGCAACAGGAATCTAGTGTGAAGAGCCAGGAGCAGCCAGGAAACAAATGAGTTGTTATTATTCCTGTTCTGAGTGGAGTTTCATTCATTTCAAACAAAACAAAGAAAAAAATAAACCCCTGCCCAAATGCACAGAACTTTCCTAAACATACAGAAAAAAAATATTTAATTTTGCTTTTTTGTCTTCCCTAAATGTCTGAGGCATTTTCCTTAGAGGAAAGTGCTCTGAAGATAGAAACTGTGTAAAAGATGCGTGAAGACCTCAGGATGAGGGGCAAAAATATACAGCTTGTTATCTGCTGCAGTGGGAATGCAGTYTACTCCCCCAAAGGTTCATGTGCTTGAAACTTGGTGCCCAGCGTGGCCAGGTTGAAAGTGCTTGGGTCTTTAAGAGGTGGAGCCTAATATAAGGTAATCAATTCATTATTGGCAGAGCTTTTAGAAGAGATCAATATAGTTCTTCCAGGGTCACAGATTCTCAGGATACTCCAGTTCCCTCAAGAGTGAGTTTTTATGAGAGGACGGGTGCTCCCTCCAGTCACTGCTCTGCATGTGCGACAGGTTACTTTCATGCACACTCTTGCCACTGTGAGTTTGTCTACACTGAAGCACTCACCAGAGCTGGGCACATCCAAACACTCGAACTATGAGTGAAATCTTCATCAAGTTCTCAGCTTCGAGTATTTTATCATCCAAGCACTGACTGACATACCATCTTATCCTCAAATGTTCAGGCAATAAGAATACTTTCTGAACTTCTTCCAATATACATATGCACATACACATACATATACTTTAGTATACATTACACATAATCTCTAGGTATATATATGAATATAGTTGTAAAGATATGAAATATATGAATGAGTAGCATCTTAGTTTTATTTTGTTATTAAGAATATTATAACATTAATGTTTCCTTACCTGTACTTCCCCAAAGGCTAATTCTTCAGGAGACCTAGGATCAGAATCCCAGGGGTTAGGAGGATTCAGTTCTACAAGGGAAAGCCCATTGTTTTCATCCATTTCGACAACTAGAACCAAAGGGAAATAAATCTGAGCATGTGAGAAAATGACATTTTTGAAAATATGTTACCAAAATACAAACACATAGTCAAATCACAGAAGGTCAAAACCACACACAGCAGAAGAGAATGCTCACTGCGTGCACAGCAGCTGCCAAGGCAACAGTTGCTGCTGCTGCTGCTGCTGCTGCTGCTACTGCTGCTGCTGCTGCTGCTGCTGCTGCTGCTGCTGCTGCTGCTGCCTCTGCCAATGCTGCTGCAGCGGCTGCTACTTGTTCATGCTACACTTAAGCAACTCAAGAGATCTCCGGCATGTTTAACACATGCACAGTGATGAAACCAGTGGAAGAGAGAAGGTCGGGGTACTGAGAGGCTGTGCAGGAAGGAGCTCCTAACCTGACAACAAAGGCTAAAAGAAGTATAACTAGGAAGCAGTTTCAAGCCATCTGAGCTAGATGTGAGCCACAAGGTGTCTGACAGACACAAATGAAACAGGACGCAGGTAGTCAGCACGGTGTGTGACATCACGCAGAGGTATGCCGGCACGGGAAAGCTTAGAATTCACAAATATCTCTTACATGTCCAATCCAACCACGAGCCAAAATAAACCTCTCCTCGCCCAAGTTGCTCCTTGTCAGGAACTTAGTCACAACAATCAGAAAAGTAATTAAACAATTTCCAATGACAGTTGTCTCACAGTCTGTTGAGATGGGCCTCTGGCCAAATGCCACCCACTACCACARATTTCTCAAACAAACAAAAACAAGCAAACTATCTCCATTTCAAAACGAGTAGTATTCACACTACTTTGAGAAAACTTCTATCAAAGTAACTGTTGAAACAATTTCAAAATGTTCAAAATGTTGTTTCTAAATTTTAAAATCCAATTTAGAATTTGTCTCAGTAGTGCGAAACGAAGACTTGTTGGTCACTATTTCGTTTGGGTGTATGTATGCATGTTTCTGTAAGTACATGTGTGTGGAGGTGCAGATGAGCACACATGCGCACATGGTGTGTGTGCACATGGAGGCCAGAGGTAAACCTTGGCTGGTCTTCCATCTTGTTCTTTAAGACAAGGTCTTTTGTTTGACCTAAAATCCACCAAGTAGGCTAGCCAGACTGACCAGTAAGCTCCAAAGATCCTCTGTTCTCCTCCTCCACTTTGCTAGAATCCTTGGTATGCACTACCATGCCCAGCTTCGATTACAGGAGCTCTGAAGATCTGGCAAGCACTCTTCTGGCTGAGCCAATTCTATTCTGTTTTGCATTGCAAACATTCAAAATGTTCTCCTCTCACCAGAAAAATGCACCTTTAGTTGTCATCAAGTAGTGCTCATCTCCAGCTACACCCTTGTGCCCATTAATCATCCAAAGAGCTTAGTCAACATGCCAGGTCAAACAGTACTCCTCAGCAGCCATGGTCCAACATCTTTCCAAACCTCTACTACTCCTCATTTTGCCCTGAAGCCCTGATCATCACTAGATATATTACATATTTTGTCTCTAAGACACCTAAGGTCTTTCCAGACTGTGAGCCTTATGAGACATGAGACAGATCTTGCAATCTCAGAAAACAGTATGTATTCCACATCAGAGTATGTTTCACGGCTCAGGCAGGCCTCGTGGTACACGCCTGCAATCCTAGTACTTGGGAGCTTGAAGCCTGGGGATCAGGAGTTGAATTCATCCTCTTGTAGGAAGCAGAGTGTAGAGAGCGCCAGGAGAACAGGCCCACAGAATCAGCTAAGAAAGCACTGGAAAAACCAGTAGTTTTACAGTGGTAATTATGTCTCCTTACTGCAATAATAAACGTAAGAAGAATGTTTGTTACAGCACAAGCAAGTCAAGGAAGAGAGGCTGGTAGGAATGAAAAGTTACACATCATGGGCGACCCTGAGAAAACTTGTGCTCCGACACCCACTAAAGAAATTTCCTTCTTCCTGTGCTTTCTCTCTTAAGAGAAACTAGACAAAGTGGAGGCTGTAAATCTCCGCAATTGCTATCTTTTTCCACTGGATGTTTTCAGCTCCTTTGTCGAAGATCAATTGGCCATAGGTGTGTGGGTTCAATTCTGGGTCTTCAATCCTATTCCATTGATCCACC
>BDUI01001687.1:172023-184707 GCA_002335545.1 Apodemus speciosus | reverse complement strand
GAGATGGCTCAGTGGTTAAGAGCACTGACTGCTCTTCCAGAGGTCCTGAGTTCAATTCCCAGCAACCACATGGTGGCTCACAACCATCTGCAAGGAGACCTGACGGCCCTCTTCTGAGGTGTCTGAAGACAGAGACTGTGGACTAAAATAAATAAATCTTTAAAAAAACAAAATCACATCCCAGGTGGGTTTCCTTTAAACACCCAACTCTGTACCCCCACGTCCTTCAATATTACAAATTCTTAAAGGTACAGTCATGCGGTTCTTTGAAATTTTTTCATTACAGAATTTGGTACTGTAAAACCTCCAGGTAAGCCTGGTTTCCTTCCCACAATATCTTGGTTGTTCTCTCAGCTCCTCTCCATCTCCCTTTCTCCATAAACACAGTGATTTAGTACTTAGTTGTTGAAGAACAGTTATACTTGGTGGCTTGTAATCCTTCTTGTTTTAGAATTAGTTTGTGAHCCTGGGGTCACTTATCTCTCTGTCTCCCCTAGGTGGAGTGGAGGTATGGTGGCACCTGCTCAGAGTCTCGACACAAGACTGCCACATGTTCAAGATCTGGGCCACAAAGAAACTCTCTGTCAAAAGGCAAAAATGTCGACACCTCCTATAAGGCGATCTTTTAGTGCTGGGTTCAAATCTGCTTTTTAAAAAAGTCAACGGAGAGAGAACAAGCGGAAAAGGAGGAGTGGAGGTGAGAGAAAAGGGGACCTGAGAAAGTCTACGGGAAGGAAGAAGGGTCAAGCGTGCAGAGACCACACGAAATAACTAGCCAGACCCGGCTCCTCACGTGACGCGGCCTCAGCCAACTCGCAAAGCCACCTCTCCCTAGGAGAGGGGACGCCTGTCACTTATCTGATGCCCCGCCCCTAGCCCCGCCCTAACCCCGCCCACCTCATCTCTCACCCCGGCCGCGCCCCCTTCCTCGCGCCGGCGCGTGACGTCACGACGCCGTGCGCAGCGACGCAGGGCCGACCCCGCGACGCGACGTCGGAGGCGGAAGTGGCGCGGCCGTCGCTCCTGGGCTCTCCCTGCCGGCTCCGGGTTCTGCGAGGAGCCTCCTGCCAGCCGCCTCGTCTCCCTVCCCTCGCTGCCCCTCCATGTGCCCAGGCGCCGCCGCTCCGCCTCGGGCCGCTGCTCACCCCGGGGTCTATGGAAGTGATGGAAGGACCCCTCAACCTTGTGAGTGGTCGCGGGCTGAGTCGGGGACGGGTAGGCTGAGGGGGAACGCGGGCTGAGGGGGACACCCCGGACTGAAGGGGGAACCGCGAGCTTAGGGGGACCTCGACCCCCGCTGCCCAGGCCTCTCCCTCGGGGCCCGTGGCATCTGCCCTGCTGGGACCGCGTCCCAGCGCCACGTAGCCGCCCGCAGGCCGCGGGCAGAGTCGGGGTGTCGGGGCCGCGCCTCGCACACCGACCCCACTTCCGTGCTGCCCTCACAGCTGGGCCAACGCAGGCCCCTCTGCAACAGCTGGATCGGAACCACAGTCCACGCCCCGCAGCCGAGCCCCTTTGCTTTARGGCTCTCGAAAGTACCAGACGYGTCTGCCTTTCTCTGAAAATGCACGGGGAGCCGGGTCATTGTTGTTTGGGCCAAAAAGCGACACCCCCTACCCCCATACATACACCCCGCGTACCCGCGCCCAAACCCCAAACCTCCCACAGTTCTTTTCTAGAGTGGTCACAGGACATATCTTCGGGTTTCCTGGGAAAGGTTTGTGAAATCCAGATGCAGGCGTCTGGCTTCTTTAGCGTTGCAGAGTAAAACTTTTGAAGTCCCAAGTTTGTAGGTGGTTTGCGACGCGGGGGGTGGGGGTGGGGGATTGGGAACAGGACCGTGGAGGATTGGATTGATTGATTGATTGATTGATTGATTGATTGATTGCTTCCACTGGAACTCTGTCCTCCCGGCTTGGTAGAGCCTGGTCCCGTGCTGTGCAGAGAAGCCAGAGTCTGTGGTTTCAGAGTATGGATTCCTGGAGCCAGACTCCTGGATGTGAACTCTGGCTTAGTCACTTCATAGCTTCGCGAGACCTTGAGCAAAAATGTTCACTTTTTTGTTGGTTCGTTTTACCCACGTTCGTTGTGAGGAATTAAAGGTCTGAACGGATAAAAGGCACTAGAACTGTGCTTTATATATAGAACATTGAAGGAGTTAGCTGCACCTGTAAGGAGACCATAAGCCCTTGTCACGTAATGAGATTTGGGATTGTTGAGCTTGACTCTGGAGGAGAGTGATCACCTGACGCTGTGGCTCCATCCCTGGCGCCAGGTTAGCAGCTGAGGAGCTAGCCCCTCCAAGAGTTACTCAGGCCCTGCGTCCATTTCTAAGTGGATTACACGTACAGGCTAATGAGGCTACGTTGGTGAATTTTTGGAAGCCAGGGAAATACCTCGCACCTCTCTTGTTTGTAAGAGAACTTGTGTGGCCAGCTATATAGTTTGTAGTGAAGTATGGGCGGCTCACTAGGGAGACTCCACAGGAATATTATTAGTCAGAGCCAGCTGTTTACAGAGTGCTTCAAAGTTCAAGTGTCCTTGCCGAAGGATCACTGGTTCACGTCCAGTTAGCTTCACTTGATTTGGCAGCAGGGTGTAGCCTAACCCTGGCTACCTGCTCCACAGCACTGAAACCGAGGTCAGTGTAAGTTGGAGCACCAAATCCTCATCTGGGGAAAAAGGAGGGAACTGGCGGCAATGGGGCTTTTACTTAGCTACTGTGTGTTTGAGCCACGYTAGCTCCAAGCCCACTCTGTTGCCTAGGCTGGTCTTGAGCTTCAGCTTTGTAAATTCCAGGCCCTGCTGAGGTCTTCCGTCTTAAAGAGGTAAATTAGGAGGCCAGCACAATTTATTTATCCGGTCCTAAAATTTATGTGACAGATTTCAGAAATGTGGCAGTTTGCATTTCTAAGCCATTTGAGAGGTTGAAGATTTCTGATTTCCAGCCTAGCTAAACATTGAAAGATAACAGTATATTTACTGGACCGATTTAAGGGCGTTGCAGGGTAGCAGTGGTAAGCTTCTGTTAAAGGCGCGAGCGAGAGACTAGGGTTTGTGTCTGTGTGTTTCATGTGTGTGAAGACAACTCYRGAGTGCCATTTCCCCCACCACGTGGGTTTGGAGATTGAGCTCCTGTAACCGGGGTGGGGGTGAGTGTCTTTATTGCTGAGCTCTAAAGTTTTTTTGAAGTTGGTTTTGTTTTGTTTTGTTTTGTTTTGTTTTTGAGTGTCAGTGAATACACTACAGTCTTGTCTTCACCCGACATAAAAGGTAGCCCTAAATTCTGTGACTTCATAAGTATCTTTGAAAATTCTCATAAACCATACAAGTTTGTCACGGGAATGTACTCCAGATGCATAGTGTAGGACTTGACCACTGTCCATGGGTTTAGAATCCTGTGTCCTCCAGCATCCTTGGGACTTAGTAGAAGTGTCTGTGAGCTTTGCTGGCGAACAAACCTAAGCTGAGGGGAATGAAATCATTGCTTAGGTCAGTCCCTTAAATACACTTTGTATCCCAGCTCATCGTCACCTGCCTCTAACAACAGGTTAATTTCATACTAATGCACTCGTGGTTCTCATTTCTNCCTATAGCCTATGGCTTAGGCAGGAAATAGAAAGCAAGATACCTATCTGGGAGGCAGAAACAATTCTGGGATAGAGCCAGACAGGAGATGCACTTAGGAAGATGCGAGGAGACAAATGCATCATGCCTGAGCATAGGTAACCATCCATGTAGCAGCATGCAGGTTAAAATAATCAGGTCATCTAAGTCATGATCTAGTTGGAAAAGAGCCTAACTATATGGCTAAGGTATTTGTAAATATATTTTGAGTCTGAGTCTTATTTCTGAGAGCATGGGGCTGGGGCAAAGAACCAGGCTAAACAACTACAGAACCTAGCAGATACTTAAAGACCATTTCACAAAAAAACCACAGAAGAATATTCTTCTCATCACCTCAAGGAACTTTCTCCAAAGTTTAGCACAATAGATGGCCACAAAGCAAATCTCAACAGATATAAGAAAATTAAATAACATCCTCTGTCCTATCCAACCATGTGGATTACAGCTGGATAGCAACAGAAGAAATCTTACAAACTCACAGAAACTGGTCTACTCAGGGCCAAGAAAGAAATAAAGAAGGAAATTTAAAACTTTTTAGAATTGAATGAAAATTAAAACACAACATACCCAAATTCATGGGACACCATGAAGGTGGGTCTAAAAGGCAAATTCATAGTACTAAGTGCCTATATAAAAAATTTGGAGAGATCTCATATTAGTAACTTAATTGTTAAGCAAAAGTTCTAGAACAAAAAGAAAAAATAATGCCCAAAGGAATACCCAGCAAGAAATAAACTTAGGGAAGGTTGAAATCAATTAAATAGAAGAAAACAAACAAAGAAAGAATACAAAAAACTTAATAAAACAAAATTGATTCTTTAACAAAATCAGTAATATTGATAAACTCTTAGCCAAATCAACTAAAATATGGAGAGAAGATCAAAATTAATAAAATAGAGATAAAAAGACAGACATAATAACAGATACCAAGGATATTCAGAGGATCCTAGGGACATACTTTAAAAATTTGTAGCCTACCAAATTAGAAAATCTAAAAGAAATGKATCAATTTCTTGGTACTATGTACTAATGTTAAATCAAGACCAGACAATTTCAACAGACCCATAACCTCTAGTGAAATAGAAGCAACACTTTAATGTCTCCCAACCAAAAAAAGGCCAGACCAAGATGGATGTAGCGTAGAATTCTACCAGACTTTCAAAGAAAAATTAATACCATTACTCCTTAAATTATTCCATAAAATAGGAACAGAAAGAACATTGTCTAACTCTTTACAAAGCCACAATTATCTTGATAGCTAAACCACTCAAAGACAAAACAAAGAATTAAAGACCAATCTCCTCTATGAAGGTAGATGTACAAATTCTCAATAAAATACTTTCAATCTAAATCCAAGAACATATAAAGATGATCCACCATGATCAAATAGCGTGCTGCCTAACTTTATGACAATGTGACACAGGCTAGAGTAGCAGTTCTCAATTTGTGGGCCAATACCCCATTGGGGATCACATCAGATATCCTGCTTATCAGATGTTTATACTACAGCTGTTTTGTAACAGCAACAAAATTATAGTTACAAAGTAGCAGTGAAACGATTTTATGGTTGGGAGTCACTACAACATTTGGAAATATATTAAAGGGTTGCAGTGTTAGGAAGGTTGAGAATCACTGGGCTAGAATCACTTGAGAGAAGGGAATCCCAACTGAGAAAATTCCTCCAGAAGATCAGGCTGTGGGCAAGCCTGTAGAGCAGTTTCTTAATTATTGATTGACGGGGGAGGCCCAACTTATTGTGGGCGGGGCCTCCCTTGGGCTGGTGGTCCTAAGTTCTAAGAAGGAAGGCTGGGTGAGCTATGGGAGCAAGCCAGTAAGCAGCACCCCTCTGTGACCTCTGCGTCAGCTTCTGCTCCAGGTTCCTGCCCTGTGTGAGTTCTTGTCCTGTCTTCAGCGACAGACTAASATGTGGAAACATAAGCCAAATAAAATCCTTCCTGCCCAAATTGTTTTTGTCATGGTGTTTTATCATAGCAATAATAACCCAAACTAAGACAAGTAGGATTCATCCCAGAGATGCAGGAAGAAAAACGTGTATGTATATGTGCATGTGCATGTCTATGTGCATGTGTATGTGTATGTGTATGTCTATGTGCATGTGTATGTGTATGTGTATGTGTATGTGCATGTGTATGTGTATGTGCATGTCTATGTGCATGTGCATGTGTATGTGTATGTGTATGTGCGTGTGCGTGTGCGTGTGCATGTGCATGTGCATGTGCATGTGCATGTGTATGTGTATGTGTATGTGCATGTGTATGTAACCCATCATAATCACATGGTCATACCATTAGATATGCATTAGATTTCAGAATTAGATGCAAAAACAAAACAAAATAAAAAGCTTTGACAAAATCCAACATCCCTTCATGATAAAAGTCCTGGGGGAAATAGGGATTTAAAGAACATACCTCAAAATAATAAAGGCAGTTTACAGCAAGCAACCAGCTTCAACCCACATGGAGAAAAAGAAAATTCCAGCTAAAATAAGGAACAAGATAAGGTTTTCCACTGCTCCATACCTAGTCAATATAGTACTTGAAGTCTTAGCCAGAGGAATAAGACAACCAAAGGAGAGCCAGGAGATACAAGTAAGAAAGGAAGATTTCAAAGCATCTTTATTTACAGATGATATGATTATATAGCATGAACACTTTCAGCAAAGTGGCAGGATAAAAAATTAACACACAAAACTAGTATCCCTCCTTTATATGAATGGCAAGTGGAATGAGAAAGAAATCATGGAAATGACACCTTTCACAGTAGCTTCAAAAAATATAACTTGGGGTAACTCTAACCAAGCAAGTGAAAGACTTGTATGATAAAAATTTAAGACATTGAAGAAGATATCAGCAGACAGAAAATTTCCCATGCTTATGGATTAAAATTTACATAGTGACAGTTGGGATGTCAGATAAATGAATACAATTAATTAATTAAAAAAGATTTATATAGTGACAACAGACATCCTACCAAAAGCAATCTACAGATTTAATGCAATCCTCATCAAGGTTCCAACATAATTTTCACATGACTTGAAATGACAACTTTCAGCTTCAGATGGAAACAAAATCCCCAGGAGAGCTAACATTTTAGCTTGAATGATAAAGGAACTGCTGAAGGTACCACCACCACCACCACCANCCATCCAGGTGCTGGGAATCAAACTCAGGTCCTCGAAGGGTTGCCAGTGCTCTCTTACTGCTTAGCCTCCGGCCCAGCCTCTGGAGTTTTTAATACCACCAGAATTCACCAGATTGATTTCATAACTCATCCTGTAATTTGAAAGGTCCTGTACTAGATTCTCACTGTCTAACAGCAGATGGTGACACTTTTCAAAAAAAGAAAAAGAAAAACAAGCTAAACTAGAAATGGATGGAAGGGAAAAGGTTATAACAAAGCAACACAAGGGGACAGTGTTGGTCTTCAGAGAATAATGAGGGCCTCAAGACTCACCACTTGAGCACTTACCTTACATTTAATTCTTCTGTTGGTTACACAGGAGACTTGGTGCTTTTGTTTGGAGTTATTGCTTGATACTTGTTTGTGGGAGCTCTGGTAGACCGATTGGGGCATGGGGATAATATGTCGCCTTTGCTTTCTGCCTTCTTTCTAATATTTGGAATGGTGTTTTTTCTTTTCCTTTTGATACAGCACTCCAGGTCATAGAAATTAATAGATTGAAAAATATAGGGGATGGTACCATTTAACTTGGAGATTTTTGGGGTGGTGGTGGTGGGTGGAGGGTGTTTCTTCATCCTGAAACCTGCTATGTAGACCAGGCTGACCTTCAGCTGACAGAGCTCTGTCTGTCTCTGCCTTCGGAATGCTGGTACCACCATGTTAAGAAAGGTGGCCTTGAACTTACATTTTTAAAAGTAGCCCAGAGAAGCAAAAAAGTCCTTGACAGTACATTCATTCACTCAGCACCCTAATTGTAGTTGCTAAGATTTTTATTGGTTTTAGATGATGGAAGTCCACTTGTCTTAGTTTAGGCCAAAAGAGTTCTTGGACTCCAAAGAAAGGRGTGGGAAGAGCAGTGGTCCAGTGTCTGGGACCATGTGGAGAATCTGCTTTGATAGACTCTGAACTGTTTCAGCCCCATGTTTTCCTCCTGGCTGCTCCCACAATGTTCTGTAGTTACAGCCACTTGACACTGTATTACACTTGCTTTCCGATTCCTGTGGTTGAAAATATTGAATCCCAGATCTGGGGTTTCTGTCTTGCCTTTTACCATTTCATTTCCAGATAAAAAACACACAGAACCTTTATATTTATAATATGTAGGGGTAAATAGTTAATAAAGAGTACCACCCGCCAAGCCTCTGCCTCTGCACCAATTCCAGGCGTGTCCCTCTCAGGGAAACTATCTCTTTCAGCTAGCTCTCACTGCATCCCAACTGTGTTTCCTCTCTGCCATAGACTAAATGGAGGGAATCTCACACTTCTGTCCAGTACCCACTTCTTCCATGTATCCAGTAAAGCATGACTCTTAAACTTAAATAGTTAACCAAATATCTTTATGTATGTAACTCCCAATTACAGAATGCCAACTTACAATGGTAAGGTCTCATCCCAATATTTCTAACCTCTTCGAAACACCAGAAATACGTCTGAAGCCATCTGGAAATYGAGTCACCTTCCCTGCTCCGCTCCTGTCTTCCCACCCAGCCTCTCTGTCCCTCCTTCTCTTAGCTCCTCTCTCCCCTCCAATCACTGGCCTCTCACTGCCTCAGTGTGAATGGATAGGAAATATCTTGCAACAATAATAAGCCTTAATCAGCACAAGAGCTGGGTAGATCTACTCTCTATAATATTAGAATCTACTTTCCTATCAATAACTTTGAGTTATTACTTACTACGTCTCATCTGGGCTGCTCTTAACTCCAAAAATTCAATTGGCCAGGGCTCAGGGCAATATTTTCTTGACTCCTAACCCATGGCATCTTTCTCCTCTCTCTTCACCTCTTTCTCCCTCCCTTCCTGGTCTCCTCAGGGGACATTGAGAACTACCTATCTCAATTCTGCCTAGCTATAGACATCTTTATTTACCAATCATAAATAACTTGGGGGGCAAGGTCATCTAGGGTCACTTGGGTCTACRTGTGGGCTGTCTCTGGGCAGCCATGTCTTGGGGTCTACATGTGGGCTGTCTGGGGCAGCCATGTCTTGGGGGCCTGCACTTAGCATTACAGTACATAGCAACGGACCAAACTGAACAGATTCCAGGTTTGAAAATCTGGGTTTAGGATTCTTTGTAGGTGTCCAGAAAGCCAGGCAGTATAAGAATGTGGCATCTGCTATAGGCATCCTGGTTGTCAAGGAGAAGCAGTGTATAGAAAGGTAGACTGTGTTTTGTTTTTGTTTTTGTTTTACTTTGAATTTCTAAAGAAACAGTTTTGTGGACTTATTTTAATGGCTGCAATTTTATCACAAAAAATGTTTAAACAGAACATTAAAATGGGAAACCTCTAAAGATTCTTTAAAAGATAATGGTGACCATAGGTTTCTGTAACATCTTGTACCTCTTTCCAGACAGGGTCTCGTGTAGCTAGCTCAGGCTGGTCTTAAACTCATTACGTTGTTAGGGGYGACTTGCTCACCGGCTGCCCAATCCTAGGATTGTAGGTGAGTGCCACTGTGTATGCCTGGAGAGCATGAAGCTGAGACAGTGGCTTACATCTCAGGCTGGCCTCAGACTTGTGGCCRGGCTTCAGCCCTTTTAGGGATTAGAGGTGTGAGCCTCCATCTGCAAATCTAAGACTGTTCTTGGTCCTAGCTTCCCCCAACACTTTTGGTTACTTGGTTGGGTTTTTTTGTTTTTGTTTTATTTTTTTGTTTCTTTCTATGGAAAGCTCTGGCTGTCCTGGAATCAGCTTTATAGACCAGGCTGGCCTTAAACTCATAGATCTCCTTGCCTCTGCCTCACAAGTGCTGATGTCAAAGACCTGCGCCACCATGCCTGAGTTGTCTTGGATTCTTTCTTAAGATATGTGCCTCAGCCACAGCTTCACGTCAATAGACTTGCAAGCTCAACTGCAAAGCTGACAGAAATTCTGCATTTTTAAACAAATGCCCAAATGGTTCTCTTTACAGCTCCTAAACAATGGCGTGGTTTTTTATTAACAAGTGAGGAAATAGCCCCTGCAGGTTGGAAGAGTTTAGCTGCTTTATTGCGAGTCAGAACTTGATCATAGAGCCCCTTGGCTCTTGGTGGGGTTAGGTCTCTGCTGTCCCATCTGTGTTATGAGGAACTGTAAGGAAGTTTTCTTTTGTGAAAGAAAAGCTATGGGCTTTAAAAGTTAAAAGGGTGAAGGCTCCTGTACATGACGCCTTCACTCACTTTTCTGCTTACTGCCTAAGACCTTGATTATCACTGCTCATGGCAGATATCAGCCGGCCGGCTCTCATTGATATACTGTCTTCTCAAACGATCTGCCGCATTTATACTTCTAGCATGGATTAGGTGGTAGAAGCAAGACATGGCGTTCTATCTAAAAAAATCCGCCCCTCCTATCACCACCCCAAATGTTTTATCTGGTTACTGCTCAAGACATACTTTTTGCTCAGTCCAAGTCTCCATGGTTAAAAATTAACCTATTATTTTAAGCTCCTGTCATAAGCTGAGATTTAGGGAAAAGTTTGCATTATTGCTACTTGAAGAATAAAAGCTCTGTGTTGTGGATAGCCCTGGGCTTGTATTTTGATGCTAATTCCACTCCTGGGAGGGGCTGCAGACTAGGAATTGCCTTGTGAACCTTCTCCCCACCTTAACTTTTCAAATAAAGGCTTGAGCCAATGATTGGGCAGGAGGAAGGAGGAGGAGCTCCCCACCTTAACTTTTCAAATAAAGGCTTGAGCCAATGATTGGGCAGGAGGAAGGAGGAGGAGCTGAGGGCTTGGGGGAGGAGAAAAGGAGCGCTGGGAAGGGGGAGGAGCTACGGGGGATCAACGAAGAATCAACGGAGAGGCTAGAGAGAAGCTCGTGGCCGGAAGTTCTATGGGATAATATAGATGGGAATAGAGTCCTTTAGTGGGAGATCCGCCCAATCTAGGCTTCTAGCTTGTATTGTTACTGATTGAATTGAAATTTCTTTTACCGGGTAATTGAGTTAGAAAAATATAGCAACAGCTCTGTAAAACAATAGGGACGATGTGGCCTTTAAGAACAGTTGTTTGTTTCTTCTTTACAAAAATAGAAGTAGGGAAGCCGGGCGTGGTGGCGCACGCCTTTAATCCCAGCACTCGGGAGGCAGAGGCAGGTGGATTTCTGAGTTCGAGGCCAGCCTGGTCTACAGAGTGAGTTCCAGGACAGCCAGGACTACACAGAGAAACCCTGTCTCGAAAAACCAAAAAAAAAAAAAAAAATAGAAGTAGGGGAAATACAAGCAAGTGTGCTGTTTTCTACTAGTGTTTGCTTTGCACTGAGTGAACTCAATAAACATGCCCAGAATACATATGTAATCTCAGTTGCAAAAGTGATTTTTATGAAGCATTTATGGTGCATTTCTTGAAAAGCCTTCAAGATAAATCATTTTGCATCTAACTGAACAGATTAGTGTATTCACTTAAAAAAACGAACAAATCCCCAAACCATAAAGTTTGCCATCCTAACCATTTTTATGAACATAGTTTAGTAAGATTAAATAAATTCATTTTCTTGTGAAATGAATTTAAGACTGAATAGATTGCATTGAGCAGGCACATTATACTTTAATTTGTCTATTCTTCTGTTACAAACATTTGCATTAGTTCTACTTGGTTATTGTAAATAATGCTATTGTGAACAAGAGGTTTTGTTTTGTCTTTGTTTTTTCCTGGTAAGTTGTCCTGTATTTCAGAACTTTCCTTCCACCCTCAAGGGCTGGGATTGGGGCTGTGAGCCACTTCCBGTCTACATTACTATGATAAACCCTGTGTTTGCTCACTCAGTCAGTTGATGAGCTGTTGGGGAAGGATTAGGAGGGATGACCTTAGTGGAGAAGGTGATGCTGGCTGGGCTTTCGTATTCAAAGGCCTGCGGCAGGCCCGGTCTGCTGCTGCTTGTGGATCAGGATGGAAATTGCTCAATTTCTTCCCCAGCACCATGCCTGTCTGCTTCCTTCATCTGCCATGATGGCCATGGACTAACCCTCTAAAACTGTAAGCAGGTCCTCAATGCTTTCTTTTGTAAGAGTTGCCCTGGTCATACTCTCTCTTCACAGCAGTAAAACTAACTAAGACAATAGGCAAAAGCAAATTGGGGGTTGGGGGGAAGGGCTTATTTGATTTTACAGTGTGTAGTTCATCATCTGAGGAAGTCAGGGCAGGAACTGAAGCAGCGGCCACGGAAGAATGTTTCTTCCTTGGTTGGCTCCCCATGGCTTGCTCAGCCCTGGCTTCTTAATCCAAGACTGCCTGCCCAGGTGTTGACCCTGACTTAATGTGTGCTGGCCAGTGTAGGCATGTCTAARGCCAGTCTGATGAGGGCATGTTCTCCTGTTCTCAATTGAGGGTTCCTCTTCCCAGATAGCCCAAGCTGTGACAAGTTGATTTATAAACAGACAACAGCTAACCACAGCTACTGTGTATGTGCAGTGCGTGCATGTCTTTTTTGTTTGAGTAAAGGTCCCACTCTAGCACTGACCTTAACCTCTTCCCTTACTCCTGAGTGCTGGGATCTGATCGGCGCCACCAGCAACTTCTCTTTTCCTTTGTTCTTTCCTTTCTTTTTCTCTTTCCTGTTTCTCTTTCCTTCCTTTTCTTCTTTCTTCCTTTTCTTTTTTCTTTCTTTCTCTTTCCCTCCCTCCATCCCTCCTTCCCTCTCCCCTCTCTCTGTTGGATTAATAAAAAGAGAAAGAGGTTTAGAGAATGTGGTGTACAGCGCTGTGGGGAAGGGGTGCCTAGGCGGGCCCATGCCCAGGCATCCCTTAACCCTGAGGGACCAGACACACAGACATGGTATAGAATAGAATAGAATAGAATAGAATAGAATAGAATAGAATAGAATAGAATAGAATAGAATAGAATAGAGAGAGAGAGAGAGAGAGAGAGAGAGAG
>BDUI01001687.1:140210-166478 GCA_002335545.1 Apodemus speciosus | reverse complement strand
TCTCTCTCTCTCTCTCTCTCTCTCTCTCTCTCTCTCTCTCTCTCTCTCTCTCTCTCTCTCCTTCTTCTCTCCTTTCTTTCTTTTGCCTTCGTTTTAAGACTTTATTGTGGGTAATCTCTAACGTGGTCATGTGTGTGGCCCTTGCTGAAGGCTTTGCACTTTTGGATTACTGTAGATTTCCTGTCATGTTAAATTTAGGTTCAGCGCCCTGCGGAGATGCTCTGCATCTCCAGTTGGTTTAAACTTGGTTCTGTGAAAGCTGTTCTGTGTGTTAAGACAGGTGGTTTAGAGCAAACTGTAGTTCCGGGGAGACAAGTGCATGTGGACAGGATGAAGGGCTGTCACAGGAAATCCCACTGTGTGTCCTGCAGTCTGTCAGTTCCCCGTTGGTTTGTCTGCTGGCAAACCTCTTGCTGCACTCTCCTGTGCTCTGCTGCTGCAGGGATACAGGCTTAGCCAGGACCGACGGAAGAGGGGTGTGCAAGCTGGGCAAGCATGAGCCCTGCAGAGGGACCTTGCTTCTCAGGCTTGGGAGAACCTGGCAGACAGAACATTCTAAGTTATAAAATTTAATAATATATGCATATTAAGGTATTTGGATTAAGACCAGACAGAAAAGGAAGTGTAAAGTTCAGAGGCTTCAAAAAAGGTTATAGTGAGCAAGAGCCTGACCCAGTATTAGTAACACTTGCTACTTCACTCTAATTATTCCAGAAAGACTATAAAATCCTTTACAGAGGGACATATTAGCCAGTGCAGAAGCTAAGAACAAGAAAATGAGAAAAGCCAGGCAAAGCTGGAACGGAAAGGACTGTAAGCGGGACTCAGAAAGTGGATTCCAGGCTCTCGAGTCCCGCAGAGCTTGCTCTTGGGTCTGTATTAGTCAGGGTCCRTTTTTATGAACACATTATTGTCTGAGATGTCCTGAGTGCAGCCTTTATTCTCTGCGAGCTGGTCAGCATGTTGGCCTGCTGTGTTCACCAAAATCTCTCCTTATGCTCCCTCCACTTAACCAGCTTCTTCAGCTGCCTTCTCAGCCTTCCTTCTCCACACTTTGAGACTCCTGAGGACCAGTGCCAACCACCTCTCAACCGTCTGATTAGCTAGGGTCATAACACTGGGTCTCGTCTTCATTCTAGTCTTCTGGGTTAAGTTTCCATCACTGGCAGAAATATCTGAGAAAAATCAACTTTAGTATTTATTTTACTGTGTCTGTTGGGGTGAGGGAGGGAGAGATGCATCTGTGCAGACCAGAGGATAATTGCTGGGAGCAGGATCCAAGGATCACATGCACGTGTGTCTTTAGCTGCTCCGCCCTCTTGACAGCTCCAGAAATCAGCTTTGACCAGAGCAAGTAAGGTGTTTCCCCCCAAGCCTGATGACTTGACTTTAATCCCAGAACACGCCTGGTGGAAGGAGACACTTGATTCCCACAAGTTGTCCTCTGACCTGCACACACGTGCGTGGAGCTGTCGGGGACATTCAGGATCCCTCAGGTTCATCTGTCCCAAGCCTGTAGGCGGACACTTGGGGCTGAGGCGGCACCTTGAAGTTTGAAGGCAGCCTGGGCTACGTTGTGATGCGTTTAAAAAGGTTTTTATTTATTCATTTTATGGGTGTTTTGCTTACATGTATGTATCTGTACACAGCGTTTATGCTTGGAGAGGGCAGGGACCCCCGAGATTGGAGTTAAGGTTGTGAGCCTTCATGTGGGTTCTGGGAATTGAACCCGAGTCCTCCCGCATGAACAGCCAGTGCTCTTCATTGTCTGAGACTCTACTTTGAACAAAGATACTTCCAAACTATGTCAGCTTAGCCCAAGGAAAATGTAAAGATTTCAGCATTGCCTATTTAAATTCAGCCGATTATTAAATCACCCAGAATTTGACCCAATTAAAGACAAGTTTGTCTTTTTAAATGGTTATACTGCAGTCTRTATTATCATTCTAAAGGCTCTTTGTTTAGACAGTGTGTGGTGTATGCTGGGTTTGAAATTGTGGTCCTCCCATGTGGTCCTCCCACACGCTGGTTTTGGTGTGGCACAGCGTCTGACTCAGGGCTCTTCAGCACCTAATAGTAGCATTGGCTGCTGTTGGTGTGTGCACAAACCGCTGAGGAAAATAGTTCCCACAGGAGACCACGGCGGTGTGCAGGCGTCCAGAGGCAGAGTCGTGAGCGCCTCTGGATGTTTTTGTTGAGTACAGGCCTCAGTAAATCCTTACTTAATTTGGTTCTCTATAAACAGTTTGTTTTAATTAAATCTTTAGTTCCTTCATCATAAAATCTTCAAACCTTTTTGTTCTGTGTTGTTAGGCCTAGACTCGTGCCAGGTAAGCACCCGGCCATGGCTCGGTCCCCAGGTAAGCACCCGGCCATGACTTGGTCCCCAGCCTCCCCGCCTTTGAAGGGTTTGAAGCTTCCAGTTGCTAAGATGGGTTAGAGAATGTTTGTTTACAGTGATGTTCTTTTGGGAGAAGTTAATACCTTTTCAGATTTACCTTTTTAGTACAGTTGCTTAGAAGACCAGTTCTCTGTATTGTGCTGAGTAAACATTCCTATTATTAACCTATAAATTACTAAATTATGATAATCATATATTAATTTTCTACTTTTTTTTTTTAAACTAGCATATCTCTCTGAAGCCATGAAGCTGACACAGTCCGAGCAGGTGAGACATGCTCATAGTATTTGTACAAGTGTTTTGGGGGCTTGAGAGATGGCTCAGCAGTTAGGAGAGCCCAGGTCCTAGTCCCAGTCTCTGTGCCTGGCAGCTTACCAGCACCATCAGTGCAGGGATCNCAAGCTGGCCATTGAGAGAAACAAGGATTCTTGCCATCCTCAAGACCCCGAGGAGGCTACTCGGGAAGTCCCTTTGTTCACTGTGTACCAGCAGGACACTTACTCTTGGCTGGCTCATGGCAGGATGAAGCTGTGGGAGAGGACAGTGTAAACTACAAAGGCTGTTCTCTGAATAGTCTCTGCAAAACTCACAGAGGTTTATGTCCAAGAGGAATCTCAGAACAACTCCCCCCTCACCTCTCTTCCCATTGTCAGTGCTCCCTGAAGCCAACGGTTCTCCTGGGACTTGTGGGGACAGCTCTGTGAATACCTTCTGAGATGGAGGAGTCTAAGGAGGGGCGCCTGTCACAGACTAGAGAAGTCTGAGCTAATGCTCCTTTGCAGGTCACATCAGCAAATGTATGAGCATCTGCTAAGTTCCAGGCACCTCTGTCAGCATTATGCAGAGGCTGAGAGGATGAATGGATGCAGGCACAGAGAAAGGAAGGGTTTACAGCGATTAGCCTGCCAGTGGCTCCGAACAACACTTCTGTGTCTTCCCCAAACCCAGAAAACCCAACTTGGTACTGCTTACATTCTTGCCTTACACATGTGGAAAGACAGCACAGAGAAGATAATTATCAGCGTGAGGATACTCAGCTGAATTGTGGTCTTTTGATTTCGAAGTCCTGGTTTACTTGTTCCCGCACCTCAGGCCCTTTGTACCTGCCTCATCCGTGTGGCTCTTTCCTGAGCCATCTGGATGTTAACTCAGCRCATCCATTCAGGTCTCCACCTCAGTCTTGGTGTCTCGGGGGAGCCTTGGCAGCTGTGCCCATGCACAACGCCCCACTCTGTTCCTTCCAGCTGCTTGGTTTCCTCACAGCCCGCACTACCATGAGCACCATTAACAGATTAAAACAAGTTTTTATTTCTTGTATTCTATCTGTCTCGACTACAGTATGGGATCACAAGGCCAGTCACTTGGCTCTGTGTGCTGCGTTGCCACCAGCTCTGAGAAGAGAGAGAAATTGATGAAGGGTTGGCTGGGCCTTCGAGGCGAATCTAAAGGAGTCATGTTGCAGACACACATCCACGAAGGAGCCACAAAAGAGCTTCAAGGACTGTCACCAGGGGAAGCCATTCAGCCTTCCTGGGTCATCAGGGTAAAGGGGCATGGGTCTCTCTTAGAGGGACTGAGGCAGGGGTATCCATAGGTACAGACAAAAGGGTGGAAGGGAAAGGGAGTCTCAGTTGAGAAAATGTCTGTGCCAGATTGGCCTGTGGGCAAGACTGGGGGCATTATCTTCTCTTTTGAAAAATCACTTCTTTTATTTTTGTGATTGTGGTGCGGGAAATATTAAAAATGAACTGCCAACTCTCCACACTCCTGCTTCTCTCAGCCCTCCAACTCCCCAGCCGGACCGGACGGCAGGCTTTCTGAGCTCCGGCCGCCAGCAACTCTCCAGCTAGTTCCCATAGGGTCTGCCTCGCTTTTCCCTGGAGCCACTATTTCCCTCTCTGCCATAAACTCCTGTAATCGGTGGTCCCACATTCCAGTAATCAAGTAAATCAAAACTCTTGAAGCTTACAATTAACCAATCAGATTTATGTATCAATAACATCTCAATTTACAAGATGCCAATACAATAATTTCAGCACCAGTTGATAATGATAAAAGCTTTATCCCAATTATTCTAACCTTATGATATCATAACTACCTGTGGTTGGTTAAAGCCATGATGGTTCATGTCCGCCTATATCTTGGCCTTCCTCCTCCCTGAGATGCTCTCTGTCTCTGCAACTCTTAAATTTGCCTCGTTTTCCCTGTCCAATCACAGGCTTCCTGTTACCCTAATATTTTTAGTGTGATTGGACAGGGAAACTCTTGTTACTTATCACTCTTTCTGTTTAATTAGATAAAAACAAAACAAAACAAAAAACCCCTTTCTCTAGAAACATAAATTGAGCACAACTATTACCGTTTTGTAATTTATAAGGTGTAAGATAGACCTAACACCCAGTCCATTATTTTTGTCATTAAGATAGAACAATGCCGTTTGACCTAGCTTAAAAGACTTATAATTTTACACCTGACTCATGTCCTGGTTTTAGATTATATGCCATCTGAAACCCATCCTCTCAAATCTTTTCTCTCAAAGTAAAATAGCCAGAGTTGGCTATGAGACTATGTAGTTTTTCAACCCATCAGAAATTCAAGAATGAGTAATATTACCTGAAAATATGAGAAGCACAAAATATAGCTTCTCAAACTTAGCCAACTTATAGAGACCACTGATCATCTGGACAGTCCCTTATACTTCAAAAGGTTGGAGCATTGGTCTTCTGGCCTTCTGGCCCAGGATCATCTGACAGACCTTAGAGAAACAGGAAGTTAAGGACTAGCCTATTCTGCCCTGGCAGAACTAAGCTGTCTTAACCTGTAAATTGTGTCCTATTTCTGAACAGTATTATGTCTATAGATGAAATGAGGTAATTCATGCCTAGTGACTGTCTTGCCACAACTGAAGCAACTCCATAGATGCTCAGTTTCTTCTTTGAATACAAGAAAGGGAAGGCTGTCAGGAGCAGACTAGTCTCAACAACAAGTGAATAAATAACATTAAAAGCCACATTCTGTGGATTTCTGACTTTTTGAAAACCAGCTATCTATGTAAAGTAATCTAGACCCTGTTAWTCCCTCTCTGTTGTTCCCTCASCTCTGACCCTGTAATKGTCCCTTTTTATTTTCCTGTTTTCTGCAATTACTACAAGCTACACACTCACATCTGAAGATTTAATTTGAAGCCTCAGAGGARAGAGAGCCTTATCTTTCTGGGTCTGAGTTACATCACTCAATATGACCTATTCTAGTTTCTATCCTATTCTATCTTCACCTTRCAAAGATCAGAATTTCATTTTTTWTGGCTGAATAATATTCCATAGAGTACATGTACCACATTTYCATTTTCTATGTGTCAGCTGTACTGGTTATAGGGCATTTAGGTTGCTTCTATTTGCTATTGTGAATAAGTATAACAACCATGAACATGGTGGAGCAACCATCTGTGATATAGGTCATCCAGTCCTCTTGGCATATACCAACAAGTTGTATACTTGGGTCATGTGATAGATTTAATTTTGGCTTTTTGAGACTTCTCTACACTGATTTCCAGAGTGACTGGACAAGTAGGTGATCCCACCATCAATGAGTGAATGGTCTGCTTCCCCTCATCTGTTGTCAGCCATCTTGTTGATCTTGCCATTCTTGTTGGAGTAAAACAAAATCTCAAAGTTGTTTTGATTTGTGTTTCCCCAATTGCTAGGGATGTTGAACATTTGGGGGGATATTTCTTAGTTGCTGTTGATTAATGATTAATGTTGATTAATGGGAGGACCCAGACCACTGGCWCTACCCTTGGGCAGGTGGTCTTGGGGTGTTAAAAAGAAGTAGGTCAGGAGCCATGGAGAGCAAGCTAGTAAGCAGCATTCCTCCATGGTCTCTGTTTTAATTCCTGCCTCTAGATACCTGCTTGAGTTCCTGTCCCCAACTTCCTCAGTGATAGAGTGTGACTATAAGCTAAATAAACCCTTTCCTCCTCAAGTTGCTTTTGGTCATGGTATTTATCACAGCCACAGAAAGCAGATAAGGGCACTGTCATTGCTTGGAACTTGCTGTAAATCAGAATTTCTGGCATGTTCTCATTGACTCTTCTAAAAAATTTCCTCCAGGGTTTATTCAGTTGTGTAACAAAGCTAGAACTCATTTTGAAGACACTGAAAGTCACACAGACTAAATCAAGTTTCAAATCTGGATATCCATGTCCAAAGTCCAAAGTGCTTTCTAGCACAATTGCTGGAAAAGTCCCATGTGGGTCTCATCCCATTAGAATTTACTGGAAGCCATCATAAAATATAGATTCCTAGTCTCTATTCCTGCACAATCCACTCCATGAATCAGGAAGGAGCCTTCACAATCTGTTTTCCTAGACCTTTCCAGAAGATTCTAGAGCATAATATGGAGGTACTATCTTCACCTCACCAAAGGGGAGACCAGGCAGGGGCCACTGGGAAGCAGGGAGGGAGGACAATGGTTTATGCACACACAGCAAGTTGTTGTAAAAGTGTGCAAGATGAGGGAATGAGGGGAAGAGGACCCTGAATGAGAAGGGGCTGGGACGCTGTTGTTGAAACTGAAGGATGCAGGCATGGTGCACTTCCAGACAATGTTCTTGGTGTCAGCAGCCCGGATCCCGTAAACTCTCCCTCTGGGGCACTTGGCACTTAGGCATAGAGAAAGGCAGGCTCGCCAGCTACACACCTGGAAACAGAAGCTCCAGGGATAGTTTGGAAGAGGCAGTGGGAAAGGCTCCTGAAGCACAATAAGCCAGGGAGCATCTCCCTTCCTGGCCCCTCACAACACACGTCATTATCTGGCGGCCCTTTTCTCAGCCAGAAGGTCTTCAGACTCCTAAGGCTTTGTCTATCCTCTGAACAATGGAGTTTGCCAAAATAGAAGGGAAGCCAGTGTACCACTTGGGTNTCTGTCTTCACAGGCACCACAGTCTGCACTCTCCTCCAGCCAGTATTTAAAAAACAATCATGGCTTCACTATATAGTCCTTCCTGGCCTGGAGTACACTCTGTAGAGCAGGCTAGCCTTGAGCTCAGAGATCCACAGGCCTCTGCCTCCCTAGTACTGGGGTTATAGGCATGTGCTACTATGCTTGGCTGGAAATACCCCCCCCACACACACACACACATACACACTTTTATTCTAAAACAATGTTTTCTTGTGGAGATTTGAATTGTGAGACTGAAAAATATGCAGATGTATTTTAGGAAGGAAATTAAAACTGTGTGAGCCGCCATTGGCACTCCAGACTGCTTCCCTGTTCTGTCTTTACTTACAGGTCTCAGATAGCTGGGTGTTTTCTTTAGAGCCCACCAAGACCTTTCCTAAAGCCCCACTGGCTCATGACATTGGCTCACACTGAGGAAGCAGGAATGGCCCAGGGCAGCCAGATGACTACACTTTGCTTAGTCAAAGGCAGTTTAAATCTGACCAATGTCCTTTTTGTCTCTTGAATACTTAGAGGGTTCCTGGACTTTGAGCTCTGTTTCTGGCTCTGTTTCTGGCTCTGTTTCTGGAGATGCTGTTTTGAGGCTTGGGGAAGGCAGGCCTATGCCTAAGCCTTAAATACACATTCCCGGGGGGTTGGAGAGGTGCTTGAGCTGTTGAAAGTGCTGACTGCTCTTCCAGAGGACAAGGGTTTGGTTCCCAGATAGATCCTACCTGGTAGTTTGTAGTTAGCAGAGCAAGCCCAGAGTGAGCGAATGCATCTTATTTACTTGGGCACAGCCTTGACAAAGACCAAGACTTCAGACTCAGGGGAAGTTAGCAAAACCTTTCCCAAATGGGTCAGGCTCAGAATGCTAAGCCTCTTTTCTGTGGTCCAAGCATGAGTGTTGGTGTTCACAAAAGCTAGTCACTGCAGCTCTGTCCTCTGGTGGTGACAGCTCGAGGCTACTCTTCGCCCGGCTGAGACTAGCTGGCCTCCCTGCTGTACATAGTGAACTCGCTGAGATTCCAGGTTGCAGTGGGCAGCTGTGGCTCCATCGGTTTTTGTGGACACACGTCTGCCCTTTCTTCATTCTTCTGCCATTCCTCGTCAGGGTTCCAGGAGATGTGCTGCCTCTTCTAACCTCCATGGCCACAGTTAAAGTTAGATTTCTTTTCTTTTTTCTTTTTTCTTTTGGTTTTTCGAGACAGGGTTACTCTGTGTAGCCCTGNAGTTAGATATTAAAAACCAGAAACCACACGTAAGGTTAAAGAATCTTCTAGAAACTTTGTCTATTATCAATTGCCCTGCGAATGACCCTTCACTTTCCTCAGCCCACTTCCACCTCGATCCAAGTGTGGATGAACTGCTGTTCTGCTCTCTGCTTCCTCCTTGTCATCCTGTTTCTTCCTCTGTGTCCCTTGGCTCTGAGCTATACAGCCGTTCGGTTTCCAGAACTCAGGCCCACCCTTTGTGAGTTCACCTCAGAATGACTGTGYATCTCCAGATGCATCTGTGGGTCTGTATTACCTTAGAAGAAGTTCAAAGTATTCCGCAGATAGTAAATTCTTGTTGAGAGAAGAGGAATATGCATTTGAAGAGATCAGAGTATCTTATTCTCTCTCTTCCCCTCTCTCTCTCTCCCTCTCCCTCCCTCACACCCTCTATCTCTGAGGTAGGGAGGGTCTCAGTATGAAACTCCCTGGCCTAGAACTCACAGAGATCTGCCTGCCTCTACCCCTCCAAGTGCCAGGATTTAAAGGCATGCATAGGCAAGCCTGGTCAGTCAGYAGAGTTCCTGCCTAGCATGCTTGGAACCCTCAGTTTAMTGCCCAACAGTGCACAAACTGAGCATGGTGGCACCCGAATGTAATCCCACATCAGGAGGAGGAAGAACAAATACTGGATGTTCAAGTTTTCCTCGGCTGCATGATGAGTTCAGGCAGGAACAGTGTCACAAAAGCAAAGGAAAGAAAAAAGGAAGGAAACACTCATTACAATCTCTATCTTGAAGTAGAAGAAAAGCTCCTATGTCAATCCTTCTGCCATACTATACTCAGTCTAAGACCAGAGGAAGTCTAAGTAAGGAGGAGATAATGTGAAGAAAGAAGGCTGGCTGTGTTGGTGAGTAAGATGAAAGGCAGGGAGAAAAACAGACGGGAAAAGCCCTTTATTCTCGGTTGTGTCAATACTAGGAGGGAAGAAAGAGACCAGCGCAGAAAGCCCAGGATGAAAGGCATGGAAATGCTTCTCCCCGGGAAGCAATTGCCTTCTGATCACTATACATGAAGCCAATTAAAGAGCATCGGGATTGATTTTTGTTCCTGGCTTGTAGAATCAATCACATGATTTTAGCGCTGCCCCAGCTCTGAGTATGTTGCATCTGCAGAGTGGTGCAGACTCCCAGAAGGCACTTTGTTTTAAAACATTTTTTTCAATGATTAATATAGAAAGCGGGAGAATGATAGGATAACAGAAAGCCACCTCCAGTTACAGAAATCTGTGATGTTAAATGGATTAAGTTCATGGTGAAAGATGTGGACAATCCTGATGACATGTTTACATGTCCCAGGCAAGCCTGGGACAAGATCAAGGCCTGCAGCCCATGGCTGAGAGGTTGAGGAGCAACTGCTAAATCCTTAAAATGCCTGATGAGGAACAAATGCCTCTGTGGGCTTCAAAGGACAGCTTTACAAATAAAAGCAGAAATGATGAAACAGGCTAGGCAGAAACACCAGAACCCAGAGGAAACGCCCCAAAGAGGGAAGGGAGATGAAGTGATGTCTAAAAAGCATCTGATTCCCTGGCAGGTGAAACAGGGCAGCGGGTCGTGACAGCAATTGAAGAAGCCCCTGTGCCCATGCCACCTCTGACATCCAAACAAAGGCCGGCTCTGCTCTTGAGCACAGGGAGCGGCAGCTCTGCAAGCAACTTGTGCCTGGAAAGAACAGACTTCCAAATAGATTGTTATATGGYGAAGGAGCAGGAAATGAAGCTGTATAGGATGGAGAATGGTTCCAAATGATAGCCTGTCATTTTATTTCCCTTTTGGAACTGCCTTTTGTAATTCGCTCTTCTGCAGGAAGCCTCAAGTGGACAAAGGAGACGGAGGCATTTACGTCACAAAAGCCATCTGTCCTTTAGGGGATGCCAGTGTTATTTGACTTTAAATTAGTCATGCAAAAAATCTTGACATTTTGGCCTTTTGAAAAGGGCCAAAAAGACACTTGAACCATTCCAGGATATACTATCAGTCGGGTTTAAGTAAGCACCTTAATCGCCAAAAGTCCAACTCACCGCCCTGATAACAGCACTGTGTAAACCTGATATGTTCTTAGCAAGCCTCTGACAATGCTGAATTCCTTACATCACCCATCTCTGGCCTTTGCATGGCTTTGCTCCATGTTTGCTGATTACCCACTGTTGCTTGGCTGCTCTCAGTGCCAGGAATAGACTTAAATGATGGAGTCTCTGGGGTATCAGTTCTTCTGGAGAAAGACCCATAAATGACAATTAATAAGTTAAGAAAGCATATTAGGAGACACATTAAACAGGTCAGTCCCCTCTTATCTGTGCTTTTTTTTTTTTCTTATGAGCCTCAGTCAATGTTAGGTCTGAAAATGTTAAATGGAAAATTCCAGAAGTAAACAATTCAGAAGTTTAAGATAACTTGTGTTACAGTATATTGCTAAAATTGCTCTCTCTCTCTCTCTCTCTCTCTCTCTCTCTCTCTCTCTCTCTCTTTTAGTTGAGTTTTTACTTCTTTACTGTGCCTAACTTATAAGCTAGATCTTATCATAGGTAAGCAGACTGTATGTCAGGGCCAGCGTGTATCACTCTTCTGGGATGTCTGGAAGTGTATCCTTCGTGAACAAGAAGGGGTCACTGTACTAGAGACAGAACAAACAGGGCGACAGGACAGGGACTCTGACAGCTGGGGGTGGGGTGCTTATGCTCGCTGGGTTCAGGGAGGGCCTGGACTCAGTGGCACTGGATCTGAAACTCAGACAGGCAAAGGTGAGGGACCCATTGCAAAGCTCTGGCGAAGTAGGGCTGGCTGGCAGCTTCTAAGAATGGAAGAGAAGGGAGAGGGGGTGGGAGAAGCAAGCTAGAATTTCTAGACCTCTGCGCACAGAGTGAAGCAGGCCTGGTCTTTCCTGAAAGCGGGCCTTTCACCAGCCTAGGCGCCATCTGCAGAAGCCAAGCAGACAGGTGGGGAGAGGTGCTGGTTTTGGAGAAAAATTTCTGCACAGTTCCTAAGCATACATTTGGTGATTAATAAATGCTTATGAGGTGGCGGATTGATAGTTCATGGAAAGGGCAAGTGAGGCTTTTGTTTTCTGGAAGATGTTTTGAATCTCATGGCAAGGAGTGTTCTGGAAATACCTGTAGAACACCAGGGCCTGTGGGGGCTCGCTAAGTATTCATTTACAATGCCGAATCTTGAGAAAACTACAGACCATTATTTCCATGGCTGACTCTTGCTGGCATAGTTGGCACCACTGTTCAACTGCCGGTACCTTCCGTGTATCATCCTCAGGATCCTGGTGGTTTGATTGTGGACCTGGGTATCTCATCCTCAGGATCTTCATCCCAGTGGTTTGTTTGATTGCTGACCTGGGTATCTTGCTTTGCTCATTATCACTACCCCTTTTCTCACCCAGTCAGGGACTGCTGTCATGACCCTGACTGTCCCCAGTGACTGTCTCCCACCCTGCTCTCCATAGGTGAACCAGCTCTTGCACATTAACTCAGTACCTGTCATGCATCAGGCACCGAAGCTTGTCACATTTGTGGCAATCCTGCCAAGAGGATCTCCACCCTTGGCGTTGGCCTTTGTCAATCCAGAAAACTGTGTGAGGGCTTGGCTCTAACACAGATGGCTAGAGATCGGCAGAGCGTGAAGTCAGAACTCCACATGATTGCAGCTGCGCTCCCCCACTCCTGGCTTGGCTAGCTCTCTAGATCTTGCCTGTAGAATCAGCCTGTACCTCCTCTTACCTAACCACTCAGTGAAACTCATCAAGCAAGTGGTACTGTGGCTTGCAATTAGTTATCAAATCAGGCTAACCTGAGACTTATCCTGGAGTCACAGCATCTCTTATCTCTGACACTTTGCACTTCATTTTGGATTTATGTGTGTGTGTGTGTGTGTGTTGATCTAGTGAGCCCGAGGCCCCCATTTGGAGAGATGCATAGCTGGAGAAGGGGTAAACAATTACAGAGAGAACCGAGACTATAATGATGTAGAACCATCCAGGCCRGGACTAGGGGAGAGGGGCTAAGAGGAGATGGGCTAATGATGAAGGAGGAGAGAGCAGAGCTGTGTATAGAGTTGAACCAGAAAAAAGAAATGTACACCAGAAGTCAATATTCATTGTTCAAACAAACAAAAACCTCATGAGCTAGTAAACGTGTTACAAGAGCCCCGCTCTCTGGCCATACACTTCACTGAGAAGACACTCTGTTTTCGTAGGTTTCCCCAAGGAGATAGGTGCATCCCTTGGCAAAATGATGTTTAACTGAACAATGTCTTTAGCAGGAGCATCTAAAAGGAAGAGTGGCCTCCACTCCCAGGAGCCCAGGTGCGGGGAGGCCTAGCAATTTGGACCAGAAATAGTCACAGTTACCATAGCACTGGAAGACAAAAGTGAACCAAAGCTGGGCCTACTGTTACCTTTACAAACTGCACCTGTTTTCCACAGCAAAGTTAACCTTCATCACCTGATGCCTGCCTTACTGGTTGGCCGTGGGCAGCCTGCTGAGGAACCGGAGCTAACGGACAGTCACTCTATGCCAGGTTTCATTGCTGACCTGGAGTATGGAACTTCTGAGGACCCTGTGGACCAGACATCAGCTAGCAATCATCGATTTGAGCCAAATTAGTCAGGGTAGAGATGCGAAGAACATGGTTTAAAAACACAGGGAGCGCTTAAAAGCATACACGCACCGCATGCTTGGATGCAGCTGATGGTGAGGACTGTGTGGCAGGTTCTCAGCACCCTGGACGTCTGAAGAGCATCACTGGAAATCCAGGAATAGTTTCCGTGATGTGAGATCTACCTACTGTCTTTACTCAAAGGAAAGTTTTCATGGGTGCCAGGATTTTGAGACACATTCATTTTTTTCATTCTCTCTCTCTCTCTCTCTCTCTCTCTCTCTCTCTCTCTCTCTCTCTCNACCTGCTTGAGTTCCTGTCCCCAACTTCCTCAGTGATAGAGTGTGACTATAAGCTAAATAAACCCTTTCCTCCTCAAGTTGCTTTTGGTCATGGTGTTTATCACAGCCACAGAAAGCAGATAAGGGCACTGTCATTGCTTGGAACTTGCTGTAAATCAGAATTTCTGGCATATTCTCATTGACTCTTCTAAAAAATTTCCTCTAGGGTTTATTCAGTTGTGCCAACAAAGCTATACCTCATTTTGAAGACACTGAAAGTCACACAGACAATAGGACTAAAGCAAGTCTCAAATCTGGATAGCCATGTCCAAAGTCCAAAATGCTTTCTAGCACAATTGCTGGAAAAGTCCCATGTGGGTCTCATCCCATTAAAATTTACTGGAAGCCGTCATAAAATATAGATTCCTAGTCTCTATTCCTGCACAATCCACTCCATGAATCAGGAAGGAGCCTTCAAAATCTGTTTTCCTAGCCCTTTCCAGAAGATTCTAGAGCATATCCAGGGTGAAGGTACTATCTTCACCTCACCAAAGGGGAGACCAGGCAGGGGCCACTGGGAAGCAGGGCGGGGGGAAGACAGTGGTTTATTCACACACAGCAGATGTTGTGAAAGTGTGCAAGATGAGGGAATGAGTGGAAGAGGACCCTGGATGAGAAGGGGCTGGGACGCTGTTGGTGGAACTGAAGGATGCAGGCATGGTGCACTTCCAGACAATGTTCTTGGTGTCAGCAGCCTGCATGCTGTAAACTCTCCCTCTGGGACACTTGGCACTTAGGCATAGAGAAAGGCAGGCTCACCAGCCACACACCTGGAAACAGAAGCTCCAGGGATAGTTTGAAAGAGGCAGTGGGAAAAGCTCCTGAAGCACAATAAGCCGGGGAGCGCCTCCCTTCCTGGCCCCTCACAACACACGTCATTATCTGGTGGCCCTTTTCTCAGCCAGAAGGTCTTCAGACTCCTAAGGCTTTGTCTATCCTCTGAACAACGGAGCTTGCCAAAATAGAAGGGAAGCCAGTGTACCACTTGGGTCATGTGTCTATCTCTCCAGAGGCTGACATGAGAGTCAAACAAAAGCCAGGCAGCTTCCTACCTTAGCTTTCAGTAGGGTCCCATACATCATTTGAAGGGTTAGCTAATCAAATGCCCATGGGAATAATTCTCCAAGGCACATTTAAGGTATGAAAGATGTCACAACGTCTGAAAGTGTTACTTCCTGGTTTAACTCAACAAACTTACTTCCCAAGAAAAATGCAAGAATGAGTGCCACCTTTAAGGTGCTTTCACAAGCAGAATAGTGAGATGGCAGCATCTGCGTCTACAGCAATGTCCCATGCATGCTGGAGGCCCTTCCTAGCTGGGGTCTTCTCCAGCACAGGAGAGAATTCTTCCAACTGGGCCAACCTGTTTGGCAGTGGTGGAGGTCACTGAAGCTTGTGGAGGTAGAGAAGAGATACCTCGCTTGAGAAAGCTAATATTTTATTCTTTCGTAACAAAAGTTGACTCAACTTGTCAACACAGGAATAAGTCAACATGTTCTTGTGGGAAATAGGGGATAGTCATGCATTCAGAGTGCTGAATTCACTCAAACACAGGACTTAGGACTGAGATGGATGGATCCTAGCCCTCCAGATCGGGCTCTGTAGTCTGCTCCTTTCTAAAAGCACTGCATCTAGCCAGTGGATAATGAATAAGCAGTAGCGCCCTGGCCACGGCCTGTCTTCCCCAGCTGTGAGCAGCAGGTTACGGGTACTGTAGATNCCTGCCTCTGCCTCCCAAGTGCTGGGATTAAAGGTGCAGGCCACCACCACTGCCTGGTCCAAAATTAGATACGTTTAAACAACTGTGTCCAAAGCTCAGTTCTCATTTCTTCAGTGCCTGCCGTCAGGCTTAGGTCTTTGCACACGCTCATAAAGGTATTCCGCAGCTGCATCCCRGGCTGTGCAGACTCTTCTTCCTCACATGACAGGAGGTGAGAAGGGGGCGGCCACTGAACTAGGAGCATCATTCCCACAGGCTGGAGCCTTGGCAGCCTGAAGCAAGGGAACTGAGAAGCGCAGCCCGCAGTGATAGCCTGTGGCGTGGCTTGTTAATCTCTGGGGATCAGCAATCAGAACTGGCTGTGACCCTAAAGGCCCACCACAGGCAAGCCACTTACATAGGCCGCACCTCCTAGAGATTCCACAGCYACTCAGACAAGTGCTGAGACACACCCAAGCCTTCTGATGTTAGGTTCTGTACACTGACCTTTTCTTCTGGGTCACAGGCTCGCTTGTCACTGGAACTGCAAAGGGACAGCCACATGAAACAGCTTCTCCTCATCCAGGAGAGGTGGAAGAGAGCCAAGCGAGAGGAGCGGGTGAAAGCGCAGCAGAGCGCCGACCGGGACGGAGCGCCCCACCTGCAGGCGCCTCACAGGCCCTCTGAGGAGGCGGGAGGCCAGAGCACTCTTCTCTCTCAGACGCACATCCCTTCCACAGAGAGGCGCCTCCCTGAGGTGCAGGGGATCTTTGACAGGGATCCAGACACATTGCTATTTTTACTTCAGCAAAAGAAAGAGCCATCAGAGCCCTGCATTGGAAGCAAAGCCCCAAAAGATGATAAAACGATTATAGAGGAGCAGGCAACCAAAATAGCAGATTTGAAGAGGCATGTGGAGTTCCTGGTGGCTGAGAACGAAAGATTAAGGAAAGAGAACAAACAGCTAAAGGCCGAGAAGGCCAGACTCCTGAGAGGCACGCCCGAGAAGGAGCTGGACGTGGACGCGGACTTCGTGGAGAAGTCGGAGCTGTGGGGCTTGCCACCTCACTCGGAAGCYGCCGCCGCCTCTGCCTGGCCGAAGTTCGCCCCTGCCACGGGCAAGGCCAAGGACATTCCGATCCCCAACCTCCCTCCTCTGGATTTCCCGTCTCCAGAGCTGCCGCTTCTGGAGCTCTCGGAGGACATTCTGAAAGGATTCATGAATGATTAAAATGGAAAGCCATAGGAGAGGCTGGTGACAGTTAATCCAGAAAAGAATACAAAGGGAAAGCCACGCCCCGGGGGATGCCAGAGATGCTCCTTCCTCTGTGCTGGGGGAGAAGAGGCGGTGCCAGGCCCTGGGAAAGTCACTGTGAACCATCACTCACCTTCTTCACGACTGAAGCTCACGATTCCGACTTGGCAGACACTGAACTCTTGGAGGGTCGCTTTCTTATGATACAAACCAAATGGCTACCTGGAATAATTTTTCAAACAGTTATTTTTCTTATCTTCAGGGTTAAATGTATAAAAGTATGTCATGTGTAATTACTCTATAATGCCATAAATGATAATGCAAAAGCTARATATGGYGGCCTGAGAGGCTCACKTGTATTCGGAACATGCTCTATCATGCGTTGACTGTGTGCATTTTATGCACATTTTGTTTGTTTGAGATACGGTGTGTAAGATACCCGCTTCCGGATGGGACTGTATGTGCCACGGTTTGCACTTCTCGTAACATAATGATAACCTCAAGACTATCAGGAGAAATATTTAAATTTCCATTTTATGAAGAGAGGAACCAAATTATTAGTTATGCTTTTTAAAAAAATTACCAGTTTACATAATTAATCAGGGTGCATTTTAAGTTCTAACTTTGTGTTATATGATGCATCATCTGAAACTACTGAGGAGCTCTCCTTTGTTCTGAATGATGCACGTGTGAAAGTAATGCTAGCTAGCAGTATTTGATTGTAAGAAATCAATAAAATAATTGTGTTTCATACCTTTGTTGAGTATGACTGGTGGTTAACAGGGCACTCAGTGGCTTCTCCCTGTGTCCCTCCCTTTCCTCCCANCACTCAAACACAGGACTTAGGACTGAGATGGATGGATCCTAGCCCTCCAGATCGGGCTCTGTAGTCTGCTCCTTTCTAAAAGCACTGCATCTAGCCAGTGGATAATGAATAAGCAGTAGCGCCCTGGCCACKGCCTGTCTTCCCCAGCTGTGAGCAGCAGGTTACGGGTACTGTAGATGACTTCCTGGTTCCAACCTCATCTCTAGTTACCATGTGAAAGGCTTTGCCTTGCTAATAAAATATTACCTTAAAATTCACTGCTTGGCCAATRGCACCATGGTAACCCAAAGACAAGGCTTGTGGGGCCCCAAAGCAGGGAGTCAGGTATCTGTGCAGAAAAGCAGGATCTATGGGGTGTGACAAATTGCACAGTCTACTTTTATGACTCACAGATTGGGATAGGATCAAAGAACAACTACTCTCGAATTCCTGTCAGGGGATTTGACTGTGGCAGTTCTACAGATCAAGGGTGTGAGGTTCCAAGCTCCTATTTAGRAAAAGTGGCACAAGCTCTGAGTMCCCGACCTCCCACTGGAGGAGGGCTCCTGGGAGAGCTGTCATTCCAGCATCGACTGCATGGTTGCCTTTTGGCCTCTTACTAAAGAAAATCTCAGAATAGTCCCATAGTGGTTGGCTTTTGAACCTGTCAGCTCCCAGCTCACAATTCACACAAGTCTGACTTAATATTCAAATGTGGCTTCCTTGTTATTTTTTAAGTGAATTCAAAAGTGGCAATTCTTTTAGGCCCTCAACTCCAACACTYCCTCAGTGACTTTGCCTGTGGTTTTCGGGGAGGGGGGGGGGTTGGTCTTAGTAGTTAAGCTCCAGATATACAGTGTTTAGGGATAAGATCATCCCAAGGACATAGATAAGTAAGTGATAGTGTTTGTCTCTAAGAGGATAACAAGATCTTCTAAACTCACAAGGAAGTGAAGAGAGAGCAGAAATTTGGGGCCATCATGTGACATTGGGCTTTCTTCAGTCAAGTCCGGGTATTATGTATCCTTATGGCCCCACARCTCCTAGTATACTCTCTGGCTTCAGACAGGGCCTTAACATGCACTGAGTGAATGAATGACTGAATGAAGGGACACCATCCACACACAGTTGGAAAAGAAGATTTCTAAAGATCCTTACTGCCAAATGTGCACGCCTGCTGTTCGTGGCTACCTCCCCAGCACCTGTGCACTTCTTCCCCCTTCCCATGTTTCTCTACATTTTCTGATCATGTTTTTTTACAAGATTGATCCCAAAGTTGATGCTGATCAGTTTGGGAAAGTTRGCAGTTACCAACACCTTGACCACAGAGACGAAGTCAGGAATAGGAAAATGAGGTCAACCAGGGCTGAAATTTCATTCTGATGTTTTTTCTTGAAGTGCTAATAAATGGGTGGTCTCTTGGCCTGATGTTTCTGAAAGCAGTGCCAATACCCTTAGGGGTATTGGGTCTGTCAGGAAATGACATGGGAAGAAAATGTTAAAATCCAGCTGAAGAAAAATGGAACCAAACAAAAAAGACAGGGGAGTGTAAAGGGTCATGCCTAAACATGCCTAAACATGCCCAAAGCCAGAGCCTCTGGTGTTCTTAAAATCAGTCTATGYGACCACTGACTGGAATCTTGCAACCAAGGACATTAAGTTATACCCAAGTTGCAGGTGCCCAAAGACCACTGAGGAGCCAACTATGATGTAAAACACACAAGGGTCTTTATTATGAGCTCACCAGCAAGGTCTCTCAGACTCACTCACTCAGGTCAGAGTGAGGCCCGGAGTCTAGAGGTGCAGGGTATTTATGTAGTTACAGCAAACTTGGAGAATTTCCGCATGGGTCAACAAGTTAATATTTTTAAAACTGCATTTCTGGCATAATCTGCGGGAACAGAACATACGAACAAAATCACTCGACAAACAGGACGGCTAAGTTACNTCTCTCTCTCTCTCTCTCTCTCTCTCTCTCTCTCTCTCTCTCTCTCATAGTCTTGAACACTCACATATTTATGTTATCATTTTTTCCTTTATTAAGTATTCAAAATGCCAAAAGCCAAGTTCTTTGCCATAGTTCACACACCAGGACTATAAGTGTTCCATACACATCTGCTGAAAGTGACCGGTGACACTTACTGTCCCCTATGGTTCCCAGCAATGGTGCTGATGCTCATCTTTGCTAGTGAGCTTCTGTTATTACCTCTAGGGAAGTTCTTACTTATATGTAAATTCTTAGTTGTGTTCCAAATTTTATTTTGATTTGATCATGTATATGAGCACATGCATGCATGTATATGGGTAGATGCATGTATGTGTATGTGTATGTATATGATGTATTGTACATATATGGGTGCATGCATGTTTGTACATATGTAGACATGTATGTATGGTCCAGAGTGAGATTTCAGTGCTGTTATTCAAGAACCATCTACCTTTTCTCTGAGACAGGGTCTCTCAAAGGCCTGGAACTTGCTAAATAAGCTAGGCTGGTTGGTTAGGAAGCACTTATTTGCCTATTTCTGCCTCCCCAATGCCGGGAATATAAGCACATGTCTCCACACCTGGCTTCCTTTAGGTGTGTTCTGAGGKCTGAACTCGGGTATGCACACTTACAAGGCAGACACTACCAACTCAGCCATCGTCCAAGTCTGTTCTAATTATATTCTTCCTCTCATCTCAAAACTGCGCCCCTACTTATAAACCCTTGCTGAAGAAACCGTATATGCAAAGAAGCAGAGGGTGAATTTCAGTAGCCTATTTCATARTTCTTATTTCACTTAAAGCAAATTAACTTTTCTCTTGTGTCCGTGTTACTAACTATCCAAAGGGTGACACACAGAGGGTTGGCGAGACCATCAGACTGCCAAGGAAAGTAGAACTAATCTTGGGCTGTTTTCATAATCAGATCTTTTCCCTTCTCTAGTGACATTCCTGAGATGAAAAAGTCTATACTCTCTATTAAAATCAAGATTATCTGATGAATTTCAGTCCCTTTCCACAGAAGTAAAATTTTAAGTGGAAAACAGGTTAACGTGTGAGAAGGTAACTGTGTGTGAGAGAGAGATAAGGTAGCTGTGGTTAGGAGGATGCATCACTGACATTCCGGATGAGTCTCATGAGYGCTGGCATGGGAGGCTCCTGGCCTCGCCGGGGCCCACGGAGCACTTTAGAAGCTCGCTGCTGCTCTGCACTGAACTCAAGACCAAAAGAAGCTCCGACCCATGGGCCTTTGGTTTGAAGGGTATTAGGTGGGCTATTTGCAAACTGGTCAGGATGAAAACAGGAAACAGCAYTTTGATCTTGCTCTTCAAAGCTTGCTGCTACCCCAGGTGATGAGCAAACCGACTCCTTAAGGGGTCGGGGGAGAGCCATGGACGCTTCTGTGAGCTTGTTGGGATTTTTTACGAGTGGATACATCCTGAATGCTATTTCTAGGGTCAAAACATAGTTACTTTGGGCATACAGCTTTATTATTTTTAAAATGTCAAGTAAATATGATGAAATTCCAATGATTTGCTAACTATGGATACTGGAAATACCCAGGAATTTAGCAGCTTCRTGTGTTTTCTRGAAACATTCCATAGCTGMGCACGTTATAAAGAGCCAAAGCATGACTGTRTAYASCTGGTCACATGTCACAGATGGAGAGGTCGGGAGCCCTAGCAGGAAGGCCTAGCTGTTGCTTTGCTAAATGGGCCGTGGCCACTAAATTGCCTTCTAAGTAACTGTGTATGCCCAAGGATTGCTGCGGCTGCCATCTTTGGCTAGAGAAGGTTTTTCCTTCTTTTTGAAATGGGGGGAGGAGCATTAACTACAGAGGCTCCTAATTGGTCAGACTGTTAAATGGAAGAGATTGGTTGAATGCCAAGCCATAAACAGGACACCCCTATCAGTCCCTCCAAAGCTCAGGTGACATTGCTGGCTGAGGAGAGAGTGTCAACAATGAGAGAGCAGGACTCCTGGCCTCATGGCATCTGGGATTGTCTGCACAAGACCTCAAGATCTACCAGAGATCAGACATGTCAGTCTTCTGTCACAGAGGGAAAAGGTGCTCAGGAAGACTCACCCACCTGTGAGGATTCACAGGTAGCTAATGGTTGCTAGGAGAGCTAGAGCCATCTTGTTTGGTAGTGTGTTGTAGTGTTTTGTAAGGTGCTGATGCTCCCATGACCAACCCTGAAGAAACTTCTTGGGACACACCCACACATGAGGTGGGGCTAGTTGTAAATAGGAAGGAGGTTAGTGGGATGGGGACAAGACNCTCACTCACTCAGGTCAGAGTGAGGCCCGGAGTCTAGAGGTGCAGGGTATTTATGTAGTTACAGCAAACTTGGAGAATTTCCGCATGGGTCAACAAGTTAATATTTTTAAAACTGCATTTCTGGCATAATCTGCGGGAACAGAACATACGAACAAAATCACTCGACAAACAGGACGGCTAAGTTACCTGTTCTCTACAGGGTGTCTTAGGTTATCCATCTGCACCCTGACCCGGCTATTGCAGCCCGGCTGGCTGTTGCTAAGGGACTGGTGGGTTGCTATAGCGGGCTTGCTCAGGAGGACTCTGTGATTTTCTTCCAGGAATTAGAGTTTAGCCCCTGGTCTCACACAAAATGGAGTTCCTTCAAAATTGGAGTTGGTTGGGCTTTACAATTACAATTAACGATAAAGCAAAAACAAATCTCTTAAAGTCAGCCTTCAGGCCTAGACTAGGTTTTGTAAGGAATGACATCAAAACTGGGTCTGGCGCTCCTCAGCAGCATGGGACGGGTGGAAGCAATGGCAACGCAGAGCCCTGAAAACCAAGATCAACGTTTCATTCTCTTTTCCAGACTGCGGTTTGTGTCTTGTCTCTCACTAGCCTGCACATTGGAGGTAGACAAGGACCACRTTATCCTCATCATCGATTTTTACTCTTTATCGCTAGGAATACCAGACATGATGGTTGCTTCAGTGATGTTAATGTTGAGAATCTGGTGGTGCAGTGTGAGCCTGAGAACCACGAAACAGGAGGTCGTTCACAAGCGAGCCAACACCTTCAAAGAATGCCCAGATCCTTGGCGCCCAAGAATCTCTTTTTAGTGATGTTCTGCAAGGCTTTGTTCAACATGACTTTGGTGTCCTGGGTGTGATATGCCCTTCATTTTTTTTTTTTTATAAATTCATTCACTTGGGGGCTCTCAGTAACAAATGCCTATTAGTCTGATGTAATAAAGAACTTTGTATACACCGTTAAGTTTGTATTAAAGAGCTCAAACTATCTCCTTCTGCAAGAAAGGTTTTACGATTTTAGATCTAAAAGTAGAATTTCAACCTAATAGACTATGGTAAAATTGATATTGTGGACATGTAGTTAGCAATGCTCTTCGGAGCTTCCTTAGGTATAAAAATGCTTTTAAGAAATAAATTAGGTGGCCCAAGGTCATTTAGAAAAAGAGAGAGGAATTTGAGCCAATGGCTTGTATTTCAGTTAAGCTCCCAGGAGTGGCATTTGTTCAGCAAATATTTATTGGGCAGTTAATATACGCAGGGCRGTGTGCAATGCCCAGTAAGGCAAGGAGACCCACATCTCTTCCTAGGGATATTTTGTTGATTTACTGTCAGAGTACTTCACACTCCATTAGGAAACAAACAAACAAAAACATCCAATTACTAAGTCATTAGCACTGTCTTTTAAAATCGAAGATGGGAAAGTAGAGCCCTAGATTGGAAAGGGTCCTTAGAGACGCACACAGCCCCTAACTTCACAGATGGGAGAACAGACTCACATAATAAAGAATGAGGTGGTCCTGCRTRCGCCTGCACACAGAGATGAGGGCTATATATCTGCRAGGAGAACTAAGTTGGAGAGTGCCAAGGGCAACGAAATCCATTAGACAAAACGAAGTGACAAAGGCCTCGGTAGCCAGCATGTTTTTAAATTTTTAAACATGAGAGGCATATGTCTTACAAGCTGACAGAAAGSAYACACGTCAGGAAGGGGAGGTRGACTGCGCTGAGGCGGGGCTGTTTTGTGTATTATGGGAAATTCATACTCTCAGGTTAACATAGGGTTTATGTGTACGGGGGTGCATGCGTGGTGCATGCATGTGTGTGCGTGTGCGTGTGCGTGTGTGTGTGTGCACATGTGGATGCATAAGTACAGAGGTCAGAGGTCAATGTCAACTNCTTCGTGGAGAAGTCGGAGCTGTGGGGCTTGCCACCTCACTCGGAAGCTGCCGCCGCCTCTGCCTGGCCGAAGTTCGCCCCTGCCACGGGCAAGGCCAAGGACATTCCGATCCCCAACCTCCCTCCTCTGGATTTCCCGTCTCCAGAGCTGCCGCTTCTGGAGCTCTCGGAGGACATTCTGAAAGGATTCATGAATGATTAAAATGGAAAGCCATAGGAGAGGCTGGTGACAGTTAATCCAGAAAAGAATACAAAGGGAAAGCCACGCCCCGGGGGATGCCAGAGATGCTCCTTCCTCTGTGCTGGGGGAGAAGAGGCGGTGCCAGGCCCTGGGAAAGTCACTGTGAACCATCACTCACCTTCTTCACGACTGAAGCTCACGATTCCGACTTGGCAGACACTGAACTCTTGGAGGGTCGCTTTCTTATGATACAAACCAAATGGCTACCTGGAATAATTTTTCAAACAGTTATTTTTCTTATCTTCAGGGTTAAATGTATAAAAGTATGTCATGTGTAATTACTCTATAATGCCATAAATGATAATGCAAAAGCTARATATGGYGGCCTGAGAGGCTCACKTGTATTCGGAACATGCTCTATCATGCGTTGACTGTGTGCATTTTATGCACATTTTGTTTGTTTGAGATACGGTGTGTAAGATACCCGCTTCCGGATGGGACTGTATGTGCCACGGTTTGCACTTCTCGTAACATAATGATAACCTCAAGACTATCAGGAGAAATATTTAAATTTCCATTTTATGAAGAGAGGAACCAAATTATTAGTTATGCTTTTTAAAAAAATTACCAGTTTACATAATTAATCAGGGTGCATTTTAAGTTCTAACTTTGTGTTATATGATGCATCATCTGAAACTACTGAGGAGCTCTCCTTTGTTCTGAATGATGCACGTGTGAAAGTAATGCTAGCTAGCAGTATTTGATTGTAAGAAATCAATAAAATAATTGTGTTTCATACCTTTGTTGAGTATGACTGGTGGTTAACAGGGCACTCAGTGGCTTCTCCCTGTGTCCCTCCCTTTCCTCCCAYGAGGCCCAGCTGCGGACTAAGCAGCCCGTGCTGGTCTCACACTCGCTTCAGTGAGCTCTCAGGGGCCAGAGTTCAGTGCCGCGCTTGCAGGGAGACGGGAGGGAGCCGTGAATTCTTTCAGCGTCTGCTCCCTCCTCTTCCTCCCATCACTTTGTGGCTGTTTTCTTAGGCCCCTTTCCTTCTGTCCGTGTGTTGTCGAAGCTCTTGTGCACGCTGTTCAGTGTTCTCGCGCGGCCTGGCTCTGGCTGGGTTGGGTGCTCTGCTGGGTCACCAAGCTCAGCTCAGTGTGGCAGAGCATCTCTCGGGACCTCCTGAGCCTCATTCCTACAAGATGGGGCTCATCCACCTGACGGATTCTAGCAAGGTCATCCAGACTCTGCAGAAGGACCAACCTCCAGTTGGCAGGCAGAAGTCAAGCCTGACCCTTGTGCTCTGATCCCAGATGGACACTCACCCGTGGGATCCAACAGGACATAGAGGTGAGTGTCAGAGTAAACTGAAGGACATCTGATTGAGCAGTCTCAGCCAGAAGATGAGGTGAGTGGCGAACCCACACCTATTTCCTATCATAAGGAAGGTACTGAATGGAGAGGAAAACAGGTTGGTTGGCCTTCACTGGGACGTCTGGGGAAAGAAATGATTGTTCCTAATAGAAAGCATAAAGTCTGTGCGAGCATACCCTGTGCCAGTAGAAGCCAACACCGGGTGTCTTCCTCGGGCTCCCGCCACCTTTTGAGTTCAGGCCTCTGACTTAAGCTGGGAGCTCACCAGATCAGCTAACCCTGAGATCTAGGGCCCTTCCTGTCTGCTGTCCCTTAGCACCGGGACTATAGGTCTGCACCGCCATGCCTGGCCTTTTACTCCTGGTCATGTTTATACATCCAGGACCTTACAGGCCGATGGTGGCTTTTGTGGAGAGTTACTAACATACACATTTATAGTTACGTTGAATGCCTCTGGGTAGGGTGAGCCAGTGTGGGCCATCTATACCTTCAGGACTAGGTTATTGAGTCACTCTAGATGAATGCTGCAGACCCTTAAATATGGTTGCTCATGCTGTGCTGACCCCCACAGATAAAAGTATCTGTTGGTACTTTGACTAATTTTGCTGTTCTGAATCGTAATACAAACATCCGACATGCAGGATATCTGATATGTGGTCCCTGTGAAAGAGTCATTGGACCTTCAAAGAGGCTGAGAACTGCTGTTGTGGATGGTTGGACATGAAAGGGAACCTCTATCTTGTGAGGTCTGTCCTAGGCCTCAGTTGGTGGGAGATAGGCAGTAGCCCTAGAGTTTGCCTAGGTTTCTGTTCTTCCCTTTAGAGGCCACTGCTGACCCAGAGTGCCATCTGGTGGACAGAGCCAGAAGCCAGTTTTCCKTCTTGCAGTGTGGAAGGGGTCTTATTGAATGAGGCCTTCTTGGCAATCCTGGGGGTGGGACTCAAGGCCGTGTATGCTAGGCTAGCGCTCTGCCACTGACTACCCCAAGTCCTGCTTACCCAGTGTAGAACAGATAGGAAAACCCATTTTTAAAAGTTTTCAAGAAAGAGATGGGGGCAGATGTGATGGCTCAGTGGGTAAAGGCAGGACAAATGCATCRCTTCCCAGGACCCTCAGGGTAGACAACCTGTCGGGAACATTGTCCTCTGACTACACAACACAAAAGATACGGGCAGTGTGTTTTATAAAGAAATGTGTAAGCACCGTCAGGAACTGTAGGCCT
>BDUI01001686.1:105289-123445 GCA_002335545.1 Apodemus speciosus | reverse complement strand
TTCAATTCCCAGCAACCACATGGTGGCTCACAACCATCTGTAATGGGATCTGATGCCCTCTTCTGGTGTGTCTGAAGACAGCTACAGTATATTCACATACATAAAATAGATTAATATTAAAAAGACTTGAGAGAGAGAGAGAGAGAGAGAGAGAGAATGGTTAAGAAGTAAAATGTTTCACAGAGAGATCTTTACTAAAGAATCACCTTGATTTCTTTGAAGATTCAGAGGGAAAGGGCAGGAAAGCAGACCGCAGCTGCACTTGTAATCAAATCCCAGAACAAGGGACTGAGGAACAAAACACCTGATGCTGTGGATAAACTGACACATTAAAAAAGAAACACAAGACTGGAGAGACGGCTCAGCAGTTAAGAGCACCRGCTTCTCTGCCAGAGGCCCTGAGTTCAACGCCTAGCAACCACATGGTGGCTAAAAACGATCTGTAATGGGATCTGATGCTCTCTTCTAGTGTGTGTCTGAAGGCAGCTGCAGAGTACTCATAATTAATAAATAAATAAATCTTAAATAATAAAAATTTTAAAAGAGGGGGTGTCTGGAGAGATGGCTCAGCAGTTAAGAGCACTGACTGCTCTTCCAAAGGTCCTGAGTTCAAATCCCAGCAACCGCATGGTGGCTCACAACCATCCGTAATAAGAAACAAATAACCTTTGGGCCAGAGGCCAGCAGGGCTGGAGCAAAATGAAGAAGGGAAGGAGAAAAAAATAAAAAAAAGAAATACAATCTTACAGCACGTAAAACACAGCTATAGACATGGCCAAAGAGTGAATATAATGCTAATAATTTCATGGAAATTAAGAAAACATTACCAAATAAAGATGCTACTTGTGACAACAGAAAAAGAAAAAAGAATTTCAGACTAAGCCACAGGAAATGTCCAGTAGCAAGCCTAAGTACTTTTTTTAAGAACTGTCAACAACGCCTGGCATCTCACGTCTGTGGGGAAACCTGCCGACCACAGCAGGCCCACAGCATCCACCCTCACTCCTACAGCCACATTCTCCTAGTGAAAACATACTTCACATCCAAGGACACAGATTAACCTACTTTTTCATAGTTTTGGTATCTTTTTTATTTAATGAGATTAATGTTTTTATGTTAATGCAGAATATTTATGTATGTGATTAAAAGTAAAGCCAAGAGTTTCCCCTTTATGATAGTGACAAAAAAATATCCACTACAGACTTTAAAACGAAATGTAGTCATAGCTAACCTCTTTCGGATTGGGGCCATATGACGCAGGCTTCCATGTAAAGGCCGTTCTTCCAAAGTCCAACACTCTATCAGCTCGTGGGGCACACGCCAGTAGCTTACTCCTTGGAGATAAAAGGATAATTGAGAGAAGCCAGGCGGGGGTGGCGCACGCCTTTAATCCCAGCACTTGAGAGGCAAAGGCAGGGGGATTTCTGAGTTCGAGACCAGCCTAGTCTACAGAGTGAGTTCCAGGACAGCCGGAGCTACACAGAGAAACCCTGTCTTGAAAAACCAAAAAGAGAAAAAGATAATTGAGAAAGCCATAGGARAGCACTCCGTCACCTAAGACTGGCCTGAAGTTGTCTATAGTTTGTTCCTCTCAGGTGATAGACAGGTGTGGACAACAGATACAGGAAGTGCTTTCTAGTGGCTCCAGGACAGCAGAGTGACAGCTCATGAGCTGGGTCCAAGAGCAGCTGGCCTCGATCCAGGGCATGCTCATGTAATGGGAAGTATGCTGGTCACAGGCACAGGCTCTGATCCTGCTGCACCCGAATCTCACTGTCACTCACCAAAGTGACCTTGGCAAAGTTACCCTCTTATATGAAACTTTCATATAAGAGGGTATATGATGCTTTTAATGATCATAGTATGTACCCTGCAAGAGTGCTGTGATCCTTAAATACGTTAATAAACATGAAATTCTTAGAACAGGTTAGGTACTCTGAAAGCTTTCGGGGTTTTACAGACAGTTGCAGTATGAGTAAACGTGTAAAAGACGTTTACAGTGGTGATTACACCAGTGCTCTGTCTGCTGCATTGGGCTGCTGTGACCATCAAATTGGGTGTACCTGTGAACCACCCTGCAGACCACTGTCACCAGATAGGGTTCAGTAGTTAACAGCACTTGCTGATCTTAAGGGAACTATACCAAGTTCCCAGCACCCATGTCAGGCAGCTCGCAAATGCCTGCAACTCCAGCTCCGGGGAAGCTGACAACCCGTTTGGCCTCTGCAAGTACATGCATACAGATGGGCACACACACAAATAAAGATTTTTTAAAAAAATCTTTAAAACAAGAATAATCTGATCTAATAATCAAGCCGGGATTTTAGCAATTTTCATTCTATATTTTAAATCTGATACACTTTATTCAAAGTTTAAGACTGTATCCTTAGGAGCCTCAAAGGCATTGTACTAGTAAAGAAATTGAACAGAGAAGGTCACATATTTTACAGTCTCACTTATATGAAATATCCAGGATGGGCAGACCCTGAGACCGAAGGAAGACTGTGCAGGAGAGCATGGAGGAGAGACTGTGGGTTCCCTGGGATGACGAAAACACTCTGGACCTCGACAGCAGGTGGCTGCTAAGCAGGGCAGCAATGCCACTGACACACACGCATTTTATCCCACCTCCTTCTACCTCACCTACCCCACTCCAATAAAACACACAAAATTATACACAGACATACAAAAACACTGAAAGAGTAATCTTCAATAAAAACTGTTGGGTTCTTTACAGTAACAGCTTTTAAGTCTCCACAATGAGATCAGTATCTTTTTAACCATTAAAGTTCTAGAAAACATGACTACCTTAGTAAACTGGCATATAAAAAAATTCATACATAACATATATCCAAAACTCAAGAACTCAATAACACTCATTAAGGCCAACACTTTGGAATTATTTACTATTTCCAAACCTATATATATTCTACTACAGAAGTATTCCGAAAGCTGGTCCATTAAGTTCACCTGATTTTTCAGGTTAAATTTATGATAAAATTTACATGAAACTTATTTTTTGAGAGATAGAGTTCAATGAATTGGACAAATGATAGTCACTCATTGGCCGTGCCTAAAAGTTTCCTCCACACATCCACACATGCATGCTTTACTGCCTAGAGGATATGCCACTGCATGTGTTTAAGCAACGTGTTTTACCTCTGATTTCTGAAATAGCTCACTGCTCCATAGTGCAGCCAGCTGCTGAGGGCTGGCAGCCCTCCTACCCTTCCCTCCCAGTGCTGGGATCAAGCACCGGTTAGCATACTCAGCTACAACCTTTTCTTTTTAATATATAAATAATTCACATCATTGTACGTAACTTGGAAAATCTAGAAAAGTAGACAGATAAAAACTAAGGAACGATAATTCAGGATGCATCAGTACATTTTCATTCCAGTATGTTTTGTTTGTTTTCAAATAGAGTCTAGCTATCTAAACCAGGTTGCTCTAAAACTCACTATATAGCCCAGGCTAGCCTTCAACTTGGCGAGCCAAGCCTCCTGCCTGAGCCTCCTAAGTGCTGAGAGTTCAGGAGTAAGTCACCATGTCCAACCAATTCTAGTCTTTTTTCATTTGGATTCCTTCTTATAAACGTGTATTTTATTCTGTGTGTATGTTTGTGGGCACAGACATGGTACGGTCTATGCTAGAGATCAGAGGATACGGTGCAGAAGTCAGTTCTCTCCTTCCGCCATGTGGATTCAGGGATTAGCCTTGGATCATCTGGCTTGGGGAAAGCAGCTGTACCTGCTGAGCCATCTCACCAGCCTCCTTCTTTTCTTGCACCTTCTCAGTGTTGAAGTACACACTTCTAAACGCAGCAGATCTAAATAAACTCTTACTTATTAAATCTACATAGCTAAGAACCATACTTGAAGTCACTGAATTATAAATAAATAACAATACATAGCAACTCATGCATGGGTGTAAAGGTTTGAAAGCTTCAATATCACCTTATGGTGACAGGCAAGTGACACACTGAAAAGTATACTTCTAGGAAGAGAGGGGCGCAGATGAAAGGGAGGACAAACAAGGGGTGCAGAGAAGTAAGGCCGCCTTTACCCTTGGTGTTATTACGGACAAGTGGGACAGGGACTGAGTGCATGGGGAGGCGAGCCTAGATTCCAAGGAGGCAGAAGCAGGATCGCTCCAAGTCCCAGGCCAGCTACACCAGGCTACACAGTAAGTTCTAGGCCAGCCTGAGCTACAGTGGAAAAACTTGTCTCAAAAACTAGAAGAAAAAAAGAGAAACGAGAAAAAGTCCACGTGTGTCCATGAAGCGGACGTTTGCACCCTACCTACCTTTTCCTTCCCAAGCATCAAAGGCATCCATCATTTTCTTCAGCTCAGCTACTGAGTAATAGCTCCAAATGTACTGGACATTATTCCCCGCCTCTCTAGAAACAGTGAAGAAATGTAATGAAAATCTACGACTTACGTATGAATGTGTCTGTGTATATCCAGCGAACACACACTCAGCAAACACTTGATAATCAGGGGGAGAAGGATCTAAGCACCTCTCGTTCCTCTGTGCCCCTAGGCATAGGTATGCACTCATAAAGCACAGACTCTAATATGAGCTCATCTCCTTTTAATGATAGTATTTGTCAATTCCACAATATGGAAATATATCAATATATTTTTAAAACATTTTAGAAAGCATTTATGTATAACTGGGCATAATGGCACATGCCTTTAGCTCCAGCACTTGGGAGGCAGAGATTGATAGATCTGAGTTCCAGGCCACCCAAAGCTGTATAGTGAGAATTTGTCTCAAAATAAAACCAGCGAATTCTAGTTAGAAAAGATCCAACTTTGATGACATTTTCCTAGCATCATGCCAGGTGCTTGGAATGTAAATAAAGAATATAGAAAAAAAAGATTTCAGAAACAGCAATAATCCCAATCACCTGAGAAGCAAGCTTATATGTATTAGTGATTACATGGCCCACTTCAATCTCCCACGGAATATACAGAAGAGAGAAACTTGACCAGTACGAGTTTACATGGATACCACAAGAGGACAAATGTTAAGAATTTAACACACCCACATCATAGAAGCCTAAATCTGAAAGGGGCCAGGAACAAGGCACAGACTGGCCTCCCAGGCCACTCGATGGGCCTGGTGACTCTGGCTAGTGCACCTGCCCCACACTGTGGTCCAGGGGAGGTATTAAGCAGGAGGAGCTTTCTCTTAGCTCTATCTGTAAAGGCCAATTATGGCACTTGAGGCTCAATGCACAGAGAACCACTATTCTTGATCCTGCAAAAGGCCTAGGACTGACATCTCTGTGCAAAGGCCTTAAATCGCACCCAGCCTGAAGCAGCCATGCCACAGCTCCGAGGGCCCTGTCCACTGGGCCACACCCACAGCCTCTTGTAATTCAGTACAGTATTTCATTCAATAACAATTCTCAAAACCATCGAACGATACCAAGCCTCTCTTTCGCACTTGCTCACATTGAATTCTGAACATACCTTTTGAAAATGCTTTTACTGTGAATTCTTCCTCCCAGCTGCTTATCAATGGCATCTGTCCCATCAGTTTTTGTAGCATAGACACCAATAATTCTACTCTCACAGCTTGCACCAGATGTGTTAAGATAGTGGAGAACCCAAACTGTTGGTTTATTGCAAACTAAGCCGTAGGAATCACAGAAGTCTGTTAAAGCCTAAAGCAAACACATATACAAACTTAGATTTAATTATGAAATAAAAGATAAATGAGCTAGATTACTTTCATGAAAAGCTAAATGTGAGCTGGTCACAAAGAGAAATAAAAATGTCATGAATTTTAACTTCGTCTATAAACATAAATATAAAAATTAATTGGGAGTTTTTTTCCTTTACAAAAAAAAAAATCAAAGCAACAACAACAAACCTCCACAACTCTAGAGAGACTGCTTTTCTGATCAGAATTGTTCTTTTATTTCTTCTTTTGGCTTGCCATCATCACTTTTAATTTTAGAATCTTTATACAGTAACTAAAAGTTAGAATTTCTCTTTCTTCAGAATACTTTCTCAAACTTCTCACTTAAGCCCACAGCTGGTCCTTATTTTTAACTCCAAACTCCAACAATGAATTAATCAAATGAACTTGTCCTTCTATACTGCAGGGTTGCTATGGTGAGGTCCAGCAGTGTCTGAACTCATCTGGCATTTACTTACTTAAGTCATCCACTCACTTGCATACTAAATACCCACTATCTGCTGAGCACTCTCAAGTCCTGCAGACGTGACAGTGAATATGAGAGACAGTCTAAATACTCTGTGTTCATACCTAATGCAGAAGACAGACATTCAGCTATCAGCACACCATGTAGTAAGCCCAGATGTGACAGCCCAGGAGGCACAGAACAAGGGGCTCCTCCGGGACTGTGGCGCGGACCTTCCCTGAAAATGGCACTGCTGCTCTAAGTGCCTGCAGGACAAGCATCTTCGATTCGTCCACTGACAGTCTTAGTGTCTGGGAGAGCAGGGGGCATGAAGACACCCTCTGCTTCTCTACTCAGTCATGGAACCAGGGTCCTCACATGTCTGGCACTAAATAACTCCTTTATTGATCTTTAGCATTATGTGTACACATATAAGGATTCCAAATCACACTATAAACTGTCCTAGGGAAAGAACTAGATTCCATTTCTTGATGCTCCACACAGTCCCTTTACAAGGCCATACAGAATGTGGCACTTATGAAATAAACATTATTTATAAAATAATGGATKCTGGCTGTTGGAATAAATGCAGGCGTACTTTGCTCTTTTTAAAATATAAACCAGGAGACAAAGGCTAAGAGCTAAGGCAGAAGATGATGCTAACCTCTCTCTAATCTCCCAGCAAGACTTTTGAGCTCTATTCTGTTGTTTAGTAAGTGGCATTATCAAGACTATCACTTGGCAATTAACTGTACGAACCATTAGCAGCAGATTCCATGCACTCATGCAAATCCCTAAAGGGATTTCTCTGCTGCACTCCTAACAACCATCCATCCATCAGTTTGCTCTGAACTGACACCCAATTCTAAAGCTCCAATCCGCTCAGATCAAGTTTCAGGATCAACATCTGCCTACAGAAATAATTTCTGTATGTGCTAATTATCAACAAATACGACACCCATTAATAAGGCACAGATACCAAAGCTTTTCAAGTCATGTAAAGATCTTTAAAGTGTGATATAAAATAGAAACATTTGCTGATCTTGAAGTGAACTCAGCATATCTTAACATGACAAACTGCCATATTCACTACATCGGGTAAGGGTTTCTTACTTAGCATAAAACATAAATACAAATTATCTTAGTAAATAGTACCATTATACCCTCATTAACCATAATAATTCTCTAATTTAAAAAACTTCAGAAGTCAAGTATATTGGTATGTGCCTTTAATCCCAGCACTCAGGCAGGTGGATCCCTTTGAGTTCAAGGCCAATCAGGACTACATAGCCAGTTCCAAGCCACCCAGAGCTATATAGTAAGACCTTTTCTCAAAACAGAAACAACTTCAGAAGAACAGTTCTATTAAAATAAAATCAAAAAGTGTTACATTTTCATTGAGATGCATAAGCTTAATAAAAATTTTTGCCCAGAATTAATTTTGGCCTTTAAGAATGACTAGAAGTAATTAAGAAACATGTTCAAAACTGATTACATACTGCCTTGCACTTTATATATGTAATATCACAAACTATGCAAAATAACATATTGCTTTGTGCATAATAAATATGTATTTTAAAACTTGAGAAAATGCCAAGACCTTTTTAAGTTCTATATTTGACCTTAAAGAATATGTCTCCATCTCATTGGCCAAGTGGTCAGACAGGCTGTACGGGTAAGGGATGCCAAAGTAGTCAGCCTCTTCCTGCAGGGCGGCTCGAGTCTGCTCGTCCAAGGGGGTCTGAACCTCCCCGTGGAGGTAGTCCAAAATGTATTTAAATAGATGTCCATCACGGTCAATAATACACGCCCCTAGAAAACAGTTCCAAAACGGTTGTGCAGATTCATATGATGATCAATAAGAAATCAAAGCAGGCCAATACCCTTATAGTCATGTTCTTTTCCTCACAAGATTAACACTTAGTGTGGAAGTGGGTCCACATCAGTCAAATGAAGCTAAACTTCTGCCCCCCTTCCACAGCAAATATGATGAATGATGCTCCCTCAACTCAGTAGATAWTGTTCTAAAAACTGAATTATTTGGAGGCAATACCTGTATTTCTAGAACACTGTAAATAATTCTGAATACAAACGTACGTGACCTGTCACCATGTCTGATTGTACAGGTCTACTATGTGCACAGGAACCAGGCTAAGTGGGCAAGGGAGGCTGAAACCAAACCCATGCTTTGCCCCGTAAACCCTACCACAGATCCATACCTTCCTGCAAAAACAGGTTCCTTCTCTAACTTACACAAAGAAACTGTATGAGTTAATGGGGACCTCTATTCTCAGCCCCACAGAGTAACGTGTATCCCTAGACCCACCTGGCTCTTCAGATGCCGCACTATCATCCTGATATGGCCAACTGCAAAAGCTCAGGCTCTGGCAGAGAGATGTACCCCTAACCTCAGCATAGCTGGACCAGGACAGGCATGTGTGGCTCCACAGTAAAGAGAGAGTGTGCTTGTCCCTATGTCAACTGTTTGAATGTCATCGACAACACATGCCTGGGATTTCTGGTGCTAGGTGTGTACTGTATTTGAAAGCATTGGGTTAGTCCCTTTGGAGTGTGAGAATCTACATTTAAAGAAGGAAGGCAAGCTGTGAGGAGTGGTAGCACACAGCCACAGGCCCCAGCACTCAGGAGATGAAGGCAGGAGGACTGCTGTGAGTGTGGAAGCCAACCTGAGCAGCTCTGGGAGCTCCTATCTCCAAAATAAATAGTTTAAAATTAGTTTTAAAAACAAGAAATGCTTTGCTAGCGTTGCGTATGATTAAAGACTTTGCTTAAGACAACTTAGCAGAATTAAAAGAAAAAAACCTCGGCATAATGTTAACTAAGGAGTGCAACCCCCACACCCTTTTATTTTCCTTACAGTGACGGACACTTATCCATCCATCCACATCTCTCCCTCCATCCCTCCCTCTCTTCCTCCCTCCCTCCCCCCCTCCCTTTCCCCTCCAACAGTAGTTCCTGACAGGTAGCCGCAGGCTCTCAGGAGGGCCATCCGGTTACTCTCTGCTTTCAGCCGCCCACTGCAGCAAGGCAGTTCTCTAAAATCCTCCTCCCGCCCAGGACATCTCCTTTCATTCCCTGTAACACGCAAGCCATTTTTCTGGGGCTCACACATGGGGCAAAAAAATATAGAGCTGTCTGGCCTCCTCTTGTGCTGATGAAGATTCGCAGCAGGTTCTGTGACTCCCACAGTACTTGAAGGAAAGAGAGCACCCAGAGCCCTACCTAGCCTGCCTTTATGATGTAGTTCTCGGAATGATCCACAACAGGAACTTGCCATTTTCAACCACCACGTCAGGTCATACAAAACGGCATGGCTGGCCCAAGCACTGAGGACAGCACTGGCACTCCAATGGCTGCTTTGCCAGCTATGAGGAGAGTTGCTTTTCTAGGAAAATCCTTGAAGTGCGGAGAGAAGCTAACATAGCATCTGTCTCAACACCACCATCCATAATGCGCATGAAAGCGCCTACTTCCAAACTACAGCTACGCCACAACCAGGCCATGGCGGGCCTGTACACCACCTCACTTCTTTGTCAACCTTCAGGAACAGCACCACAAATTTTAAAACTGGTATTTCATTTCTCTATGTACTTAATGAATCTCCATACAGTCATAATGAGCTAAATAATTAGTAGGCTAATATAATACATTCCAACACAATAAAATCAAAAGGAACTTAAAACAGACTCCCACTTTACTAAGCATTCACTTGGGGTCCACACTTCAGACATTTACCAGATTCATCCGTTTTTAGAGGGAAACGACCACTGAACATCGATGCCAGCATGGAGTCCTTAAAGCGGCACAGAGACTCTCGCCTGGCTGTGTAAATGCAGCCGCCCACGCTCAGCCGAAGGATATCGAGCACTTCCTCCGCTTCACYGCCTGCCATCGCTCGCTCCCTTCGACACCTGAGTTTTGCTGTACGCGTTCAGAAACTTCAAAACAATCGCAGTCCCAGACCTCTGTAAAAACAAAGGACAAATAAATACCCTGCTGAAAACAAATGGACGAGCTAAATATATTTCAGTACAATTATACAGAGTCTATTTCATGTGATATGGAAGACATCTAAGATATGGTGTGTTGGGAAATATCTGTGCCTGGGGTTTTATAAATATACAGTAAAATAAATCACAGCTGATAAAATGTGTAAAAGAGTTACACAAGACAATGCCCAGTCAGGCACAAGTAGAGCAAAGACAAGACATGCTGATGATTTTGGGCACTCACATGTTTTTGACAAGTCTGAAGGAACCATCTAGACTGCAGAAATCAGTGTGTAACACAGGAGCCAAAAGGCTTTAGCACTTACAATCTCTGGGTTCTTGGTGAAATCATTTACATTCATTTTCTTGTTTCCTTATCTATAAAATGGAGGCAGCAATGGTCCAAAGAGCTCCGGAGACATAATTAAGGTAACATAGACAAAGCATGTGGCACAGACTAAGTAAGTATACAGTAAATGACAAACTGTATTTTGAGCATACAAAATTTCCCTTAAGGTATACACTGAGGAACTTGAAGTAAACTTTGGAGATTAAAGAAACAAAGAGCAGAAACGAGGGATAGCTGGAATCATTAAGTTATAGTTAACTATATATCATTAACTGAAATCAGAATTCTATTTATGCCAAGGGCCAGAGTGGCCAAGTGGTTAAGAGCACATGGCTATTTCTGAAAAGACCCAGGTTCAATTCTCAGTACCATATGACTTAAAATAATAGTCTGTTCAATTTCAGTACCATATGACTTACAATAATAGTCTGTTCAATTCTCAGTACCATATGACTTACAACAATAGTCTGTGACTCCAGTGATCTGATACCCTCTTCCAGCCTCTAGGGACACTGCATGTACACAGAAACACAGGCAGGCAAAATATCCACAGACACAAAAACAAAGAAAATGTCCAAAACTGAATTCTATTTCTACAGATTGTTCTAGATCCTCAGGTGACACCCTGTCAGTCATTCAGCTTCTTGACTCTAAAACAGCTGAGGCTTTGGGGAAGGTTTAAACATTTCTCCAGAATTCTCTATGGAATCTGAAATGGGCTGAAAACCAAAGGTTACATTCCTTACTACTGAACATCTGCAGTCTCTATACTTTCATAGTAAGTCTTAAAATGGCTGCCAAACTCAACTATGTCCATACCAATTCAGTGTTACTGACTGATCAACTAAAATCCTTCCCCACAGACACCAACTCTGCTATATGCTAATAAATGGGAAGAGACCATTAGAATCTGAGAAAGGACAAATAGACAAAATTCATTAGGAACCAAACAAGGTCCAGGCCTCCAAAAACACTTACTGGTGTGACATCCTGCTGCCTTTAAGTCCTGGAGCAGCACTCTCCTCAATCCTGAGGCAGGGCGCCAACTGGTTCACACTGTTCCCAGTTACCTGCTCTCTAGAATTCTATTTTTCATATTCCTACATAAGCATCATCTCTTGCAAGATCTTTCTGTGCAGAATTAGAATCCTTGAACAACAAACTCTTATACAGATTTTATACCATGTGTTTTAATCTCTACTTTTTTTTCTTCTTTTTTTACTTTTATTTTGTCCATAAGCCCAATAAAAGCAAAGGCACTGTCATTCTTGGTAATTCCCTACTACTGAATGCTTAGTGCGTACCAGACACTGTAAAGAAACACTAGACAGATATTACTTAATTCATAGAAAAACTTTATCATACAAACATTACTGTCCCTACTGACACAGAACACTAGGGGCAAAAAAGTCATTGATGTGTGCGGTATCCACACAGACTTGCCTGTTAATAAGCAGTGGGGCCAGGCACAACCCAGGGCAGCCAGGTGAACCTGGAGGGTTCTCATGGATGCTCCCACAGACCATCCTTTAACACAAGTTCCACCTCGAGGGCTCCCCACTTAGGCCCTTCACTGACTATCAGCTGCCCTCTGGGGACCGCAGCCCAAGGCCAGGCCCTGTGATGGCACTCCTCGAAGCACCCACTGAGGCCTCTGTTGTGTGAAGGCAGGGGTTCCTGCAGGATCCTCTGCAGCAAACCGTCGAGGATGTCTGCTGAAAGGGCAGACTCCAGGCCACATCAGGGTCTGATGCACGAAGTCTGATCTGAGGGGTGGGGATGGGCGCCGACTCCACTTTAAGAAACACAGCTCATGGGGCTCCCGGCCCTTCGCCACAGCTGGACAAAACCGGGAAGGATGGGATTACCAGGCCCCGCCGAGGCCAGGTCCGCCTGGGCCAGCGGACCCTAATTCGGTCCACACCGAAGCCTGGTGCCCAAGGCGCCCTTGTCATCAGAGAGGCCGACCGGGGCCTCCCTCGGGACGCCCCCCAAGGCTTCAGAGCCCGCCACCCACCCGGAGCCGGGTTCCTCCACACCGGCGGGCAGAGCGGCGACTGTCTACTGACCTGCGGCCGCCAGGCCCTGGGCGCAGCCGCCCGACGCCGCGGGGCCCGGACGCGGAAGTAAGCCGTCGCCTACTCGGATGCTCCGCGACTGGTAGAGCGGAGCAACCCGCGGCGCCCCCGTGCGGTCCCGACGTGCAGTGCGCCAAAAGGGAGGCCTCGCCCCGGATATGCCCCGCCCACGGGACGGCGATGGCCACACCCCCAAAACATTCCGGAACTGTCCGGCGAGTACTAGGCCCCGCCTTGGACCACCTCTTCCTGGAAAAAGATCTTTTCCAGCTCCAGGGGGCAAGCTACTCCATTAAGCTTATAGAACTTGGGTATATCCATTTGCATTGTTTGTGGCTTACAAAGCTTTTTCACATGGCACACTTTAATTTAGTCTATAACTTTAGAGGTGGTGGTTGGTTTCTAAAAATACTTGTTATTAGATCTTTGGAAATGTCATACATCAGAACTAAGATGGTAGTTTTATTGTTACAGAAAGGAAAACCGAGGAGGGAGGACAAGCCTCCATTCCTGCATACCTAGTACTGCATTAAGTCCCTTGTAGAACTATTTAATTTCTTAATACCCCCCCCCCCCGTAACACTTTCATATTTCAACTGCACAGGGCTAGGTATTTCAAGATAAATGAAACAGTCCTGTTTTCTGGGCACTCCACTCCTTACTAGATTCTAAAGTCCTCTTTACAGGTCTTAGGAAAGAAGCCAGCCGGAAGTAAGGCAGGCTGCCCTTTCGCTATGAAGTCTTGGGAGACAGGAAAGGTTTGTCCAAGCTACGGTGATTTCTCACAGGGCCTGAGAATGGAGCACTGGTCAAGACAATGTCAGTAGTTTACATTTTAGTATTTTTAATCACTGTAACCAAAACATCTGACACAAACAAGTTAGGGGAGCGAGTGTTTATTTTGGCTCTGAGTTTCAAAGGTATCAGTTCATCACAGCACGGCCCACAGAATCCCAACCCATGGGATGACACCAGCCAATTCAAAGTGAGTCTTTCCCTACCAGCAGCCCTCTCTTCAAATGCCCACATAGACACGTGCAGGCTTGTCTCACCAATCTTATCTGAGAAAAAAAGAAAAAGAAAATTTGTTTTAAGTGGTGTGAAGGTAGACATAGACAATGAGAGAAAATGGATGAGCATTACTGTAGTTTAGCTTTATATGGGCAGTGAAATTAAAACTTCTTATTGCAGGGTCAGGAAATACCCTTCCAAATGAGTTTKTCTGTAACACTAATATATGAAGTATATTTTCTTAACTCACGGACTGTAGAGAACCAATGGCTGCCTATGGCCCATAATTTGCCGCCTCCTCTTCCTTCTCTTTGGAGGAGCAGGGAGGCAAAACAGATCCCAATCAAAATATTTACAGAGGATAATGGCTACCTCAGAGCAGAGGCAGGGCAATGTTGAGTTGAAATGAATGAAGCTTGAATGGAGAACCCCTCACTGGTTGGGGGGTGGAGGGACTTCACATCCAAAGCTAAAAAAACGTGGATGTGTTCACTTTCTGAAGAGACTCAACAATAATATTTTAAGGAGGAAAACTTGGAAATTGGTAGAAAGAAAAGAAGCTGGTATACCTGAAGCTGGGTAGGCACTGGGATACAGGGAAAGGTGGGAGAGAGAAATTGAAGAGTTAGTTAGAAAGCAGATTTTTACAATCTTTTTTTTGAAAGAGGGTTTTGCTCTGTCAGTGGGGCTAGCCTGGGGCTCACTGTCCTACTGCTGAGTGGTGGGATTACAGGTCGACACCGGCAGGATTACATCTGAAACATCTGTGGCCCTTGTCTTAGTTTAAGAATAACAGGAAACCATTAACCAGGCTGAAGCAGGGAAGTTGTGTCTGTCTGTCTGTCTGTCTGTGGACTGATATGAGAATAAACGAGAAATGTGTAATATTGAAGCAATTAACTATTGTAATAATTTGGAGGAGAATAATAGTGTCTCTCTGACCTGTGATGGCTACAAATAGATCCATGCATTTAATACACTTAGAAAACAGAAATGACATAAAGTCAACTAGTAAATCTGGATGTTTCAGTTTAGGTCCTTGAGCAAGCATCAGACAGTAGGCAAGAGATTTACTAAAGAAGCGCCTATGAGGGAATGATGTCGAGGCATGGAAGAGGAACTGAGAGAGATTAAACTGGATGCAAGTTTAATCCCAAGGAGGCCAGAACAGGAAGTCTAGGAAAGGCCATGCTTGTGGTGTGGGTTCTTAGAAAGCGTCAAACTGGATATGATGACTCACACATGGAGACACAGATTTGGGGGACAGAGGGAAGATCATAATCATAAATCTGATAAGTCAGCCCAAACTACACTAAGTTACAGGACAAGATGGTCCATGTTATGAGCCCAAACAAGAAAGTTTCAACACATCAGTAGAAGTCTCCAAAGAAGGAGTGTGTCTTAGTGTCTCTGCCCCATTCAATTGCTGGGGGTGGGAGGGGGCAGTCTGAAGGAAGTACTATAGCATTGAGCACTGGGAAGGATTTCAGAGCACAGCAGCTGGGCTGGAGCACTCAACAGAGCTCCCAGCAGCTGGAGACTGGTATGCTGCACACTCGTGACAGCCATATAAAGGACATAAAGGAAAGGGGGAAATACATAACCTTTGAAGTGTTAGTGTAAACTGAACAATGGCAAATTTCCTAGGATGTAGCATTATGGGAGAGGAACATACATACTTGAGGAAAAAGATAAGAAGCTGTACAGTGCTGCTGGTGGTGACAGTGGCACATGCCTTTAATCCCAGCCTTTAATCTCTGGGCGTGGAGGCAAGTAGATCTCTGAGTTCAAGGCCAGGCTGGCCAACAGAGTAAGTTCTAGGACAGCCAGGGCTAAGGGCTACACAGAGAATCTTGAGGATGAAAGTTAGGTGTCAGACACCAAAGTGGAAAGATAAATGGAAATGAATCTATCAAATCTTTGTACATGTCTTCGTGGCTATGTGGGGTAGAAGATACGACGTAGATACCAGCCCAGCCTCTCAACAGCATGAAGAACCTTGACTAGAGCCTGTGGATAAGCAATAAGTGGACAGTATCCAACCAGATAACTGACTACACTTCTGGATATCTTATCCACCCCAACCCTAGATAGATCCCCCTTCCATACACACATATGCCTAGACCAGCAATACAAGGTCTTGTCTAAATTACTGAAACATTCTTGAATCATCTGAAGTCTCATGACCACTTCCCTCTATCCCTAACAATGCTCCTGGATTTTTCAAAAAGAGTCTGATCCATCTTCCCATCTGCAACACCATTAAAATTCTCTAGGGCTCCCCCTCCATCGTCCAGAAAGTCGACCATTCTAGGCCGACCACTCAAAGTCCATCCCCTAGCTTCCTGCTTTTCAACCTTTGCATCAAGTTGCCCCTGTACCCCAGCAGTGCTTAACTACTTCCACAGCAGGCTGTGGCTGTCAGCCAAATGGATCCCAGCTTGACTTCATGCCTTCTGATGTGGTTTTGCCTAGACCCTGTATTGCTGGCCTAGGTGTATGTGTGTATGGAAGGCTGCCTACTCCTCCATCAGCTATTCTTATTCCTGAATAATGTCCGCAGGACCACATGTGATCTCATTCAAGGTCTTCTCAACACAATGTAGAGGAACGGCTCATTTGTTTTCTTGCCTTCTCCTCTGGTAAAAGATGAACTGCCATACTGATCTTTAACTTCAGCAAAACCCCAGGCTCAATGTACAAAGAGGAAAAAAAGAGGCGGGTAAGCAGACAACAGGAAGAACTTCAAAGGATGGGCTCYATCCCTCAAGAGCAAAGGACAGATGTGTGGCCATGAGCCACCTTGTTTCCAGAATAACAACTCTGTTATTATTAACTCTGTTATTGTTAACAGTTACTGTTAACTGTTATAATAATAACAGTTAATTATTTATAAGTAAATGTCTAGGTCATAAGCTTTGGCTCATTCCTCTATTAGCTCATAACTTTATTATTATTATCATTATCATTATTATTATTATYATCATCATCATTATTATTTGTAAATACATCGTAGCTGTCTTCAGACACCCCAGAAGAGGGCATGAGATCTCATTACGGACAGTTGTGAGCCACCGTGTGGTTGCTGGGATTTAAACTCAGGACTTTCAGAAGAGCAGTCAGTACTCTTAAACACTGAACCATCTCTCCAGCCCCAACTAGCTCATAACTTATATAGTAGTCTGTGTCTGCCACATGGTTGGTTACTTTCCTCAGTTTCATGCATACTGCTTTCTCAGAGTTGAGCTACTCCAAGAATTCCAATCTCTCTCCACCAGAACTCCCATTTTCTATTACCTGCCTTATCTAATAGACCATCAGCTTTTTATTGGCAGGTGATGTTTCCACACAGTATGTAAAACAGATGACCCAGATTCTTTAGTTCAAATACCAGCCTGTCACTCACTAAATCTTACAGACATTTTTTAGCTTTTCTATGGCTAATTTCCTCAATTATGAAAACGGAAACTTCATGAGAAGCAGGTAGGCTGACTCCCTGCTCCTCTAGATCCAATCCCCCAGTCTCATTCCCAGCCCTGCAGCAGGACACCTGCTGCGGACTCCCTCATCTCCAGTGGATTCCACAGGTCTTATCTCCTTCCCGACACTCATTGCACTGTTCCATGCCCCGATTCCAGCAGGCACTCCTAGGAACACACAGGCGCACTGACCGCAGAAGCAGGTAGACTGACTAAAGATCCTCATTTCTCCCTCCACGCATCCCAGTACAATGCCCCAGTCTCATTCCCAGCTCTGTAGCAGACCCTCTGCTGTGGCCACTCCTCACTCTCTGACCCAATTCCCAGGGAGTAACCATACCCTGTAGGAGAACCCCAGCACATCTCTATTTCTAAGTGTCAGCTCCAATACCAAGATGATCATTTTACCTACAACCACCAGTGGCCACATTATCAGGACTCCGGACGACACAGAGCCACCACACACTCCAAAGAACCAGAGAAGAAAGAGAAGCAAGGAACAAAACACCCACCCAACAAAAACAAGACCAGGTATCTGCACCTAGAATTGCAATCTTCCCCATCCCAGAGGCATTTATGCCAGTGTGAGAATAGAATAAACAAAACAACAGCCAGGACAATATACCACCACCAGCACAAATAGTCAAATGGGATGAATAAAATGGTTCAAGACCTGAAAGTGGAAATAGAATCAATAAAGAAAACTCAAACTGAAGGAAATCTGGAAATTAAAATTTTAGGAACTTAGACAGGAGTCACAGAGGCATGCCTCACCAACAGAATACCAGAGATGGAAGAAAGAATTTCTGGTTTTGACTCAATAGAAAAATGGATAGCTCAGTCAAAGAAAATGTTAACTTGTTGAGTTCCGTAGCTATCTGCAGCTACTGCGGTCTGGTCCCTGCAAAAGAAACTTATGGGATGGATGGGGAAAGCGGCGCAAAAGAATTGGGTCAAGGAGACATTGCCTTTCAAGACCCGAATTTTAATAAATGTAAGCCAATAAATAGTCTGGAAGATTTCCCTCCTCCCCCCAGGCATGGGGTGGAGTCTTGGGATCTTGCTGGCTCC